>LPNX011090241.1:0-210415 GCA_001517045.1 Pseudotsuga menziesii | reverse complement strand
GATCGAAAGATCAGAATGTGATGATGATTATGATCGACATATCAGAATATGATGATGATGATGTTGCTACTGATCGAGAGGTCAAAGTACTGAAGATGTTGTTGCTGATTGAAAGGTCAAAATGCTGAAGATGTTGTTACTGATCGAATAGTAAAAGTGCTGAAGATGTTGCTGATCGAAAGGTCCAAGTGCTGAAGATGTCGTTGCTAATTGAAAGATCAAAATACTGAAGATGTTGCTGATCAAAGACTAAAGATATTGTTGATGATGAAGACTGAATATTGAAGATGAATATTACATGATGTTGAAAAGCTTCCAATGATTTATAGATGTGTTACCCTGCTTATGTTGATGGTGTCCCCCATCTCTGCTCTTGTTGTTGTTGATGTAGAATACCGTTCTCGTTCAGGGGGAGTGTTGAAATATTGTAACTTCGAATAATATTCTTTATGTATCTTTTGTGGTCCCCGATGGTCCAACCGGGAGAACCATTTGTATTTCATTGTACCTCGATGCTCCTAATCAAAAGAACTAATAAGAGTCATGAGGTAGTCCCCTCAAATTGTAAACGTGGGTCATCAGCACCCCAGTGTGGTTACTTGAGCCTACATGTGTAACTCGAGCCTACATGAGTTAACTTAAGCCGACATGTTAATTGAGTAAAATTTAAGTGAACGGATGAATATAAATAGAGGTGTAGTGCTCCTCACTTGATACACACACACTCACTTGGAATAGTGCACTTGTGGAGGAGAGAAGTTGCTAGAGAAGGAGGAGAATCAGGTTTTTGATCTCCTTGTTGGTTTTACCTTTTTCCCTTTTGGGGGCATCTATATTGAGGAAGCTTTTGCTGGGTTTTTCCCTTTAGGGTTTTCCCAGGATAAATCTGTGTTGTTCTTGTGATGTTGTTTCTTTCAGTGATCCTGTTTTATATGCTTTTATTATGAAAAATGAAATGATATACTGATGTCTTAGTTAAGCATATGAAAATTTAACACTTAACACCAAACATACCAGGGTAAATAACTTGACCCAACTAAATGGTTTGTGATTTTAATTCACTAATTTTGACAAACACTTTGCAAACCTTTCTCTGACTGTTGTAGGTAACAATAGGCACCAACTACATTTGTGTGGACACTTTTGTCAAACACTTAATATGTTGACTACTTTAGCTAACTGTAATATCCCTATCCTAACTTTACCCAATTTTTTCACCCAACTAGATATTTATAACTTCATAAAGACTTTGAAAGGTAATTATTGTAGCAACAATGAACACTCTTTATGGGAATTAAAGCTCACTGCTATGCTTTGAAAATAACATAGTTGAACTGGGCTGATAAGTACTTTTGCAATGGTATTAATTACCCTCACTTATAGTCTCGTTGTGGCCCACTTTATGAATGCATTTGATAGGGACTTTTTGACAAACACTTTGTGTGTGACTGCTGTAACTACCAGTCAAATTTTATAATACTATTGTACCCTTTTTATTGGTTTATTGTGTCATTTTAGCAACCAACAATGTATGGAATTTTATGTGGTACAAATAGGTAATTAACAGCAATAACAACATCATATAACCAATCTTAAAAACAATTCATATCTGCAATTTATTTGAAATAACAATTTGTATGTCTAGAAAATGATGGACTTTTAGCAAATACACTTCAAGACTAAAACATTCACCATTGATCAATCAACACAATAGGCTCAAGAGTTTTTACCCTGGGGAAAATTTTTAAAGGATTAAACTCCAACAAGAATAATCTTCCTTAAATATGAGATGACTAAGTTTTACATGAGAAAACTTAGAGTATACTTTACAATGAAGCCCCTAGGGCTTGTTACATGCCAAGAGAAAAAAAAATACCTCACTGAAATATGAATAAATCCCACTCAATACTGCTGTAGGTAGAGGCGACCTCAATGAAATCCCTAAGATGACATCACCCCTCAGCCCTTAACAAAATAATGGCATCCTTGATCCTAAATAAAATTAGTGATGACAACCTTCAAACAATCAATGATAGCCCTCTAGGGCCTGATTACTATTATGGCAACCATTATAAGGCTTAAACAACTCCACGACATCCCTACTAGGGCATGATCAAACCTTCTGATGATTGGAACAGACCTAACTATGATAGGTACAGATATTGACATCCCTACTAGGGAAAAATCAGACCCTCGGATGGTTGGAACAGGTTTCAGAAGGCTAGGAACAGATATCAACAGCCCTACTAGGGGAAAATAAGAACCTCTGCTGAGTGAGAGAGGTCCACACAGGGCTGTGGCTGAGAGAGACAAACCACAATAGTGGTTTGGCTTAGAGAGAAGGACTTCAACAGTGTTGCAGCTCAGTTCCAATGTCTGAATAAGACCTAGGACAGTCCCTGCATTATTGTTTGGCTTCAATTTCTTATCAACACGTAAGGATAGATATGAGACAAAAGATAAGCAACAAATTGAAGACCCTGAACAAATTTTGGATATCAAATATTAAACAAAATATTGATCTATTTCGCATGAAAGGTACATTTGTAATTGTTTTACCTAGTATCAAAAGATTAAACCAAATGCTATGGGAATTAAAAAACTCAACCCTTAATGAATTTTATGAGCAATTCAAGGAAATATTCATGAATATTTTGTAAATATTATTTGAATAGGTATTCCTAACCAAGTTATTGAAATTTCTTCAATAGCCTCATGATAATATTGAATTGTTATAGAGAATAAAGCTATTGTATTTTTTAAAATGGCAGTGTACTTAGCCCGGGAGAGGCTCTGAATGTTGGGCTGAAGGATTCTTTAATTTTCTTCTAGTGGTTTTAGATTTTTTTACTTGTGTTGCATTTGACTGGTATATGGAAATAAAAAAATCCATTTATAATAGAAATAGGTATATGTTTCCCTACCAGAAAAGAAATCTACATTCATGCAAAACTCCCTTGTTGTGTACCAATTTGGATGGATAATAGATAAATTATGTTGTAGGTGTTGCATGTTGAAATGAATTAATATAATAGGAAGTTATGCAATGAAGCAAAGGAACGAAGCTCTCAAAGAAAAGGAAGATATTTCCCACAAGTTCTATCAAATTTCAAAGCAGAAGGACAAACTTGAGAGAGAAAATTGAATTCTTGAGGGAATTTGGCCGAGAAACTACAGGAAAGGTCAATGGTTTGGAACTTAGATTATCTGATGATTTTGAGAAACGCATATTTTCTGAGCAAGCAATTTTCATTTCTAAATATCATGAATTACTCGAGAGAATAATGAAAATGCTTAATGATCAAACCTCATAGATTTCGCAAACAACATAATCTGTTTCAAATGACCCCAAATCATCTTGTGAAGACCAAAATGAGTTTTCAACTAATATCCATGAATATATGGAACTGGATGGGCATTTGCATGCCTCCTTGGCCAGGGAAATGGTTGTGTCAAATCTTGTTGAGTCATCAGAGGCAATGTTTAGGGACTACGAGAAAAATAACAGGAGGGAAAAAAAGAGTTAGATAATAGTATTATAAGTTTAACAGAGGAAAATAGGGATAGTATTAAATTTATTTGGAGTGCTTTAGCTGAGGAGGAGGCAGTCGAGAAGGCCATCTCTAAATCAAAAGGAGGCAGTGACCAGAAAGTTGCAATTTTCCAAATAGTGGAAAGAAGGTTGCAGAAAGTTGGATTTGGATTTATGATTGGGCCATTTTTCCAAGGGGATCATGAAAGTGTGGCTTTCAATGGAGGAGGGACACCATAAAGTGGAGAAGGAACACCAGAGAATGAAGGAGAAGAGGAGGTTTTCATCCTATCCTTTTATATCGAAAATATAATAAAATCAACACAACTTGAAATAACATAATTGCGACATTCCCTGGAAAAAGAAGTATAATACGACATGGGTTTCTGCTTGAAAAAGAAGCACCTTGAAAGTATTACCATTTATTGAATACATTTAAAATATTTTCATACATCAAAAATCAATTTCATAACATTGAAGGCTTGATGAAAAACCCCGGTCCTATGAGTGAATTAGTGTGAAATACAGGTACCTTTGCTTGATGAGAGATCAATTATTTGATTAAAAACTTCTCAGTACCTAAGGCCAACAAACATTGTTGGATTCGAAGGAGGAGAGAAACCGTAGAGAGTATCCTTCCGATATGCCAAGTCTCCCAGTTAATGACACTTTCTTGGTCAATTTTTGCTCTGGGTTGCACAAATATATTTGCTCCTCCCCATCAACCATCATTGCCCACATGTTGTTTGCTACCACCTAATAAAATGTATTGTTTTATGGGATTCCTATATCATGGAATTCACACCATTGTACAATTTCTTAGCCTTCATTTAACGTCCACATGCGCATACATCTAGGTTTCTGTCCCTTCTGTATTAACACCACTTGCCCATGACATCCACTTAAATAAAGAGATGTTGTGTCATAGAAGAATTTTGTGCAATCCTCTAGCAGTGTAATTTATCTCCAACTTCTCTCTGCAATAGTGAATGGTACCATGAAATAGATGGCATTCCATTCGATTACCCAGTAAATTTTTTATTTGGAACATAGGCCTTTTCCATGAGGTTGAATGAAGCGGGGAACATTCATGGAAACCCTAGTCCAAACATTGGATTTCGAGTCATAAATTTTTAGCACCATTGAATTCCCACTTAGTTTTCAAAACTCATCGGCACTATTTTCACCCAACAGAATAGTGCAACACCTTAAGGTAGAATCGAAGGTCATTCGAATGAAATCCCATCCTGGGTCAACATGGGAAGGGCCAGGGAGTCGTCTCCAGGCTCTAGTAGCAGTATTTCCTATGGAAATATTTAACCTATCTCCCCGTCTATGAGAGCATCAGATGCTCTGGCATGCATCGACAAGGATTTGGTCATTGGGAAAATGGGATTTGTAAATTTTAAGGTCTGAACCATTGTCTCCCAATTCTACCACCCACGTTTCCGTATCTCGGGAGCCATGACCAAGTTGAATAAAAAATCTAGAGGTAGAATTAACTTTAAAATATGGATATATTCTTTACTAAGGCATCGCCCGGAGAAAACAGAGAATTTCATCCTTTGCAGACAATCCTCTTTCTTGCAATATATCGAACTGGAAGCTTAGCTAAAATCAAACACACCAACCCAGAAAGTTAGTTTCTATTCTTTCCAGCTCTTTGCATACAGACAGTTAGTTTCTATTCTTTCAGCCATTAATTTATAGTATGGCCGCCCCTTGCAATATTATACTTACAAGTTCTAACTTTTTCTCATGGAAATCTCATATGGAGGATGTTCTGCGAAGTAAGGGGCTTTTCAGGATAACCTCAGGGAAAGAAATAGAACCCACTAATGATGATAAGAAAATTAAATGGGAAAATAGATGTGATGAAGCTCGTGGATTGATTGGGATGTCAATCTCTACTGATTTGCGATTCCACATATCTGCAATTGATGAACCTGATCAAGCTTGGGAAAAGTTGGAATCTGTGTTTGGTAAACACAATGAAATTCGGGGTCATCAACTTGAGAATGAGTTGATTTCCTTGAATCCAAATTATTTTTCATGCATTCAAGACTATTTATCTAAGTATAAAACTTGTATACTCTTATGTGCAGAATGCAATATTAAGAAAGAAGACAAACAATGTATTTATCATATTATTTCGAAACTTGGACCTACATATTCTATTTTTGTATCTACATTCTACTCCATGAAAGAATCCTTGACTGCAGCTTGTTATCAAGAGCCTAGTCTTGAATCCTTTTGTGATTCCTTAATTAGATAGAAAGATAAGCTCATTCATCTTGGAATAATTAAGAATGCAGATACATCTGGGAAAGCCTTATTGTCCCAACAAAAAGAAAAGTCCAAGCCTCCTAAGAAACAAAATTTTCACAACAATAAGCTAAACAATAAGGGTCCCAAACCCTCTCGGTCAGCTCCTTCTTTAAAAAATGACAAAAGGATCCAAGCCAAAAGGAAACAAGACTGGGCGTCATTGCAATTTTTGTGGGAAAGATAATCATGATGAATCTAAGTGTTTCAAGAAGATGGAAGCCTTGGAAGTAGCAATGAAGAAGCATCACATCAACCTAGATTCATCTTCAAAATCTACCTCTCATGGACATGCACTTTGTGCTTCTGGTAACTCTTATACTACATCTTCTTCTTCTACTTCAATTGAATGTCTCATTGATTCTGGAGCATCTTATCATATGGATAAGGATCAAGCCATCTTTTCTACTATGCATGAATGTAACACCAAGCAAATATTTGTTGGCGATGATAGATCTCTAAGTGTTGTAGGATCTGGAACAGTTCCAGTAGAAAATGGTCATTTCAGTGATGTACTATGTGTTCCAAAAATTTCCTGCAATTTGTTATCAGTCTATCAAATTACTCATTCGGGTGAATGTAAAACTGTGACGTTTACACCTCAGCAAGTTGTAATCAAGGATTTTAAAAATCCTCAAAATGTTCTTGCTACTGGAACTGTTGATGATATTACCAAGTTGTATAAATTTAACAACTTTGGTTCATCACCTTTTCCTTCAGTTTTTGTTGCTCCTAGTGATAACTTGAGCAAAATTTGGCATGAGTGATTTGGTCACTTAAATTATCGCTCCTTGCAACAACTATGTAAAGACAATATGGTGACTAGTATTACGATGGTATCTTGCAAGGATGGTGTTTGTTCCGGTTGTGTACTCGAAAAACATCATTAGGACAGTTTTGAAAAATGTGCCTCTTAGCACACCTAGGTTCATTTGGAGCTTGTGCATAGTGACTTGTGTGGTCCTCTTCCATCTACATCCTTTTGTAGTTTCAAATATTTCTTAACTTTCATTGATGATTACTCCAAACACACTTGGTTTTACTTCCTAAAACTTAAGAGCGAAGTATTTAACATGTTCATGGCCTACAAGGCCCTTGTTGAAAAACAATCTGGTCATCAAATTATTAAGTTAAGATCTGACAATGGAGGAGAATATGTTAACAACAAGTTCACTACTTTCTGCATTGAACAAGGAATCCAACAATAATACACTATTCCATATACACCACAACAAAATGGTGTAGTTGAACAGAAGAACCACACTTTAAAAAAAAAGCTAATTGTATGATCCAATCTAAGGGACTAAGTCTTCAATATTGGGCCGAGGCCATAAATTGTGAAAACTACATAGTTAATCGCACACCCACTAAAGTTTTACAAGGTATAACATCGGAAGCAGCATGGAGTAAAATTAAACCAGATGTAAGTCACTTTCATGTGTTTCGTTGTGAAGCATGGGCTCACATTCCGAATGAAAAATGGAAAGCATTGCAGCCTAAAAGTGAAAAGTGCATATTTGTTGGATATTCAAAAGATGTAAAAGGTTATATACTTCTTTAGCGACATTCTCGTGATATAATAATTAGAAGAGATGTTAAATTTGATGAAAATACTTTGGCCTGTGAACCTAACTTGGCGGGTGTGCCATCTTTGGCCTGCGAGCCTGATTCGGCGATTGTGCATTCTTTCTCTTCTTCCAACTTCCTTGACAGGTTTCCAACTCTAGTTTCTGATGATGACAGTGAGGATAAAAATCCACCTCCACCTCCTCATGGTCCTCCAATTGCACCAGCACCAATACTTTCTCGATGGGTCCGTTCAACATGTGAAGTAGTTGGTGATCTTGCCGGTGATTCTAGATATCAACATCGAACACACTCTCAGTTTTAGCGAGCCTCTTCTCTTTTGGCTCAAGTTTTCAAGAACCATGATCCAAAAACTTTTGCAGAAGCTTTAAGAAATCCAGATTGGGATGCAGCTATGGATGAAGAATACCATTCCTTAATGGTGAACGATACTTGGGATCTTGTTCCTCTTCCAAAAGGAAGAAAACTTGTCAGATATAAATGGGTCTACAGAACTAAGTATGCATCATATGGAATTGTTGAAATACTTAAGGAAAGTTTAGTTGCCAAAGGTTTTTCCCAAGTTGAAGGAATTTACTACAATGAAACCTTTGCTCCTATCACAAAAATGAACTCCATCCACCTTGTTCTTTCCCTTGCAACCTAACATAATTGGGAATTCCATCAGATGGATATCAAGTCTACCTTTTACATGGTGATTTACAGGAGGAAATTTACATGGAACAACCTCCTGGATATGTTCAGGATAACTCTATCCTTGTCGGTCTCCTTAATAAATCCTTATATGGCCTTAAGCAAGCTCCTAGAGCTTTATATGCCAAAATTTATAGCTTTCTCCGTGACACTGGTTTTTCTAGATGCCATTCTTACCCCAATGTCTATACCAAGAAAGTAGGAAACCATCTCATCATACTTGTTCTTTATGTTGATGATCTTATCCTTATTGGTAGTGACCCTAAACTTATAAACCATGTGAAATCCAGTCTTAAGAAAAAAGTTGAAATGTCAGACTTAGGACATTTGCATTATTTTCTTGGTCTCCAAGTCTTGCAAACCAAAGAAGGAATATTTCTTTCCCAGTCTAAGTATGCTTGTGACCTACATCGTCGCTTCCACGTGGAATATTGTAAACCATCCCCTTCTCCTTTCTAGTCTGCGGTCAAACTTTCTGCCACTTGTACTTCCCCTGAAGTAGATGCCACCTTGTATTGTCATATTGTTGGTAGTATTTTATACTTGACTCATTCCCATATTGACCTTTCCTTTGCCATTGGTCATGTTGCCCATTATATGCAAACTCCTCATGAAAGTTACTGGAAAGCAGCAAAAAGAATACTTCGATATATTCCAGGTACAATTCAGTTTGGGATTCATTACAGTACAGGGGGGACACCTTTGTTGGTTGGTTTCATTGATTCAGATTGGGTCGGTGATCGTGATAATCGAAAGTCTACTGTAGGTTACGTTTTCAGTCTAGGATCTAGACCTGTCACTTGGGCTTGTAAGAAACAACAAGCTCTTTCTCTTTCTTCACCAGAAGCAGAATATCAAGCCACAATTAATGTCAGTTAGGAATATTTATGGCTTCGACAGATCCTTTCAAAGTTTGGATTCGAGCAGCAGCAGCCTACTCCACTTTGGTGTGACAATCAACGCAGCAAACACATTGAGCTACACATGCAGTTCATCAGAAATCTTGTTCATGATTGTGTTCTTGAAATTCTCTATTACCCTACAAATGATCAAGTTGCAAATTTCTTCACCAAGTCTCTTACAGAAGTGAAATTTTCTAAACTTCAATCTATGTTAGGATTTCAGGAATGTGTCCTTAAGGGGGCATAGGCTCTAATGCCTCCTTCCTTCTCCTAATAGTGTCACTTTTTTAAATCCTTCAATCCTATCGCAAGTTGTTCTTAAGGGGGGATGTTAGTATATTTAGACACTTAGGAGTTAGTTAAGATCAACTTGTGTAATATATTCGTTAGGTAAAAGTGTGTTTCTTTAGTATGCATTACTATGCATTTGTAAATATTCTAATCTGATGGTCATGATATGTTCTAGACATAGAGTGATCCAACGGTTCAACTTCTCTTAGATCATACCTACCATTGATCTGTGGCTTAACACCCAATTGGTCCATGATCTCTATTTAAAGAGCATGGAGGGTCCTTGGCTAGTTGATCGATTATGAGAAGCTCATGTAACTTTCTTTCTTTTGAATAATAAATTTCTCCAAGTAGCTATTTGGCTGGGGCAATGGACTATTTCCCTCTCGAGGGTTTTAACCACATGAAAAACATCGGTGTGTTGATTTGTGATCTATTTGTGTGAAGCAGTTGCTCAAGGTGTTTGGTATTTTGGGAGTACCCTGTGTACCTGAACAAACCATTGCACAAACTAGAGTATTGAGACAAGAACTTGATACCTTAATGGAGTACTTGAACCATTACTTATAGATATGTGTTATTACAATAGTTTCCATGTGGCGAAAATAAGAAAAGATTTATCTAATATAACAAACGTATGGACGAACATCTTAGTGTTTTCATTTAAAGCACAAACATAGTACTTTTCATACTTGCAAAAGGGGGTGGAAACAGTAAGAAATGAAACTGATATCACTTTTTTGGAAAGGAATATAACAATGGTATGGATTTGTTGTAGGAATTTTAAGATGATATATGTTCTAAGGGATAAAATAGATAAGTTCATCAACTGGGTTGAGATCTAACACAAAACAATAAGCCACTATTTCATTCCTCCATAATCTTAAACTCATTGGAATTTTGTAGCAAATATGGATCATTAAGGTGGTTGAAATAGTAAACTTAAAGCATCAAATTTATTTCTAATTTAACTTTAAATTTAATAGTATGTATTTCTATTTTATATGGAAAGCTAGATTTACAAGGCAAAATTTACTAAAATAGAAACACATCCAACAGGGTGCAGCTCTAAGTTCATATAAGAATGTACTGCCTTGTTATTTCAAACCTTTAATTGGAATTGCGCCCCTTCAGAATGTAAAGGATTCGATCCTCGTGAAATTTGTGTGCCAGAACCCCTTGCATCAGTCTTCATCACATGCAAACAAATTATTTATTATTGAACATTAAAGGTGCAAAATTACACAATTTATCACATATAGAGCAACTATAATAAAAGTAAGCTTTGTTGATCAATGATGAGTTATAAGTCCTAGAAAGAAATCATGTACAAGAAAAGATTTAGACTTGTGCAATGACACCATTTATCAATTGTTCATCCTTGTTGATACGGTCTAGAGGTTCTATTAACTCCACTTGCCTAGTCGGAGAAAAAGGGTCTGTATATAAATCTCTAGTTATTTGAATCTTGGCACCTGAGTGTTGGTGAAGATACTTAATAGTTTCTCCACGTTTACCAATGAGAAAACCAACCTTTAGCAAAATAAGTAACCAAGGGTGCCCATCAGCAAAAGCATATGACCTTTTGCAAATTTGCTATCTTTGCATTTGCATGTATAAGACAATGTATTACATGAGATAGATGTGTTTTACCTTGGAATTTCGTACATCAAGTTTTCGATATGACCCTTGGAAATCGGAATATTGAATTTATAGTGTTGCTAAATAAAATTCTTCAGATTGCATATTTGCATATTTTCAAATTTTGATGCAGCAATAGGTCACGAGCAAGCCTTGAAGAAGACATTTAAGCAAGACACTGGAAAATTTGTTAATAGACTGATGTCTAAGTTTGGAGCTGAAATTGGATTATGTATGAGGAAGTCTTGAAGTATATTATAGTGATCTAGAAAATTTCCTCAAATTTAATAGTTATAGTGACTAGAATCTTCCATATAATATTGTTTACTTGCATGGGACATGTTGTTAATCTGTGGCGGTATTTTGTACAAATTCCAGACCATCCCCAAGGAACAACAATACATGGCAATTTATACACTGATGGTGATGCATATGGTCTGAGCCTTGAGGTATAACTAGTCTCAATCCTGGAATGTAGGACTGTTCTCTGTGCAAGAACTTGATAGGTGCAAGGGTATGAGTCTTCTTTTCCATGGCTGTAATGTATAAGTGGCATCCCTCCTGGAGTTTTGATTGACACACTCTTCAGGTAATCTCATGAATCAATTCAATAGTAAACTCTTGAAAATCATCTGTAGGCTGTAGTTGTTGATGATGTCGTGCAGTGTGGGAAAGCTCGTCTTTGTTTCATAAATCGTCGCATAATTTTTGGTTGGTTATTAATAATCTGCATCCAATTTGGCATAATTATTGCCTTACAAACTAGTTTAAAGTAGTGCCAAAGGGACCTATAGAAAATGGGTTCTAAGGTTCTAAGTTAAAAGAGATGCTAAGTATAGAAAAATTGGTATCTTTGTAGGAGTTGTCAACAGACGAATTTGTCAATAAGGTGGGTACATAATATAGAAAGATTACATAATTATTGGTTGTGTCAGTGTAAATGAAGAAAGGGACGAATTTTAATATCCAATCTAACTCTTTACTTCCAAAACAGACAGTCTTTCCGAGGTTAGTGGAAATGGTCTATTGCTCCCAAGGTAGTTCTTCTTATTCTATTATGCAATGCTTGATGCCAAACTCTCTACAATCAATGTCAATCTACACATGAATGGTTCTTCTCCTTGACATTTGCATATCTATAAAAAATTAAGACATGCCTTTATATTAGGCTCTATAATGGCCTAAAGTTTTAGGAGGACATTGTTTTGGTCGCATCTGGAAATTGGTAATTTCCAAAAAAGTGGACCTAGTTAACATGGTCAACTATGATGAGTAGATTCTATGGAGTTTTTGAGCCTATATAAAGAAAAAAAATATCTATTCAAAAAAAACTTGGAGTAACTCAATAGTCGAGAGATTGGAGTAGCTCAAGGATAACTCATATTTTTAGCTCGCGAGCTTTGATAGCTCCATATCATGGGAGCATTGGTGGCTCTAGAAAGAACATCATAGATCTTAGATAACAGATTCAAGAACAGGTTTATGTGAAATTGCTTTAAAAATCTGAAAGTTGTAATGGATACTATGTTTGTGTGTGTTTTCAATTGTGTTGTGTGCACTCTTGGAAAGTAGAGCTACAAGTTGTTGAGTTTACTTATTGGACTCTCGGCTTCCTACACCAACTAGCTTCTCTTGGTCCATTGTGTCTCAAATTTAAAAATTTGAACACTTGAGACATTAGAACCTAATTATCTATTTGAAAATTAAAATTGTGAAACAGTGCACTTATTTCCAAACAAATCAAAAGCAATCAAAGACACACTAAATCTTGGGATTTAATTCCGAAAAAAGACAATAAACCAGAGATCTAACTAATCAGTTATTTCTCTAATGGAATTGTTAAAATGCAATTGCCACTTAGCCTTGCTAAAATACAAGTATACTATGTACAACTGAGGATTTGATACTATGTACAACTGAGGATTTGATGGTTTAAATTAAAAAGATATTATCTAAAGCATCAAACTGATCTATGAAAATACTCTGACATCTAAATAACTATATGCATCATGTCATATTTTCATATTCTCACAAAAATTATGATTATTGTTGTCTAGATCTATATAGGAATATAGATATGTGTAATGTTTCCAAGTAAAATTGCACTATAATTTTCAACTTATTGTTGAATAGATTGGGCTTATTACCTTGTCAAATGTTCCACTATCACCGTGTTAGAGAGTTGTACGTCATATTCTTAACACCAAACATACCAAGGTAAAGAACTTGACCCAACTAAATGGTTTGTGATTTTAATTCACTAATTTTGACAAACACTTTGCAAACCTTTCTCTGACTGTTGTAGGTAACAATAGGCACCAACTACATTTGTGTGGACACTTTTGTCAAACACTTAATATGTAGACTACTTTAGCTAACTGTAATATCCCTATCGTATCTTTACCCAATTTTTTCACCCAACTAGATATTTATAACTTCATAAACACTTTGAAAGGTAATTATGGTAGCAACAATGAAGACTCTTTATGGGAATTAAAGCTCACTTCTATGCTTTGAAAATGACATAGTTGAACTATGATGATAAGTATTGTTGCAATGGTATTAATTACCCTCACTTATAGTCTCGTTGTGGCCCACTTTATGAATGCATTTGATAGGGAATTTTTGACAAACACTTTGTGTGTGACTGTTGTAACTACTTGTCAAATTTTATAATACTATTGTACCCTTTTTATTGGTTTATTGTGTAGTTTTATCAACCAAGAATGTATGGAATTTTATGTGGTACAAATAGGTAATTAACAGCAATAACAACATCAGATAACCAATCTTAACAACACGTCATGTTAACCAAAAAATCCCCCACTCATCTCTTAATGGCCTACACAACCGAAGGACACCATCTCACGACCCTCATATCACTCCATTAGACCCCCACACCCTCAAAATAGCTAAATAATGAAGAAAAGGGATTAAAAACCCCAAAAAGGAGCCCAAAATAGTCTCCTTGGAGCTAAAACCCCCAAAAAAGGGGCTAAAACCCTAAAAGGAGCTAAATTTCGGGAGAAAGGGGCTAAAATCCCAAAAAAGGGGCTAAAGCCTTGACGAGCGGCTTAAAACCCTAAAACCCCTTGAAAAAACCATAAAAGGAGGGTGGGGGGTCACTCTCAAAACACTTCTCCCTTTGCCTATTGTTATGTTGCCCATGGATGCTTTGAGACCTTTGCCTCTCAAACCACCCACACTCCCTCTCCTCCATCTCCATCTCCATTGAGCCATTCCTCCCCCTGCAAGAGATAGAGAGGTGATTCCACAAGCTTGGGCATGGTGGGGCATTTCCACTAGAGAAGGTATAATTTGTCTTGCATTTTTTGTTTATTTGTTTTATTTGCTTTCAAACCCTTGTTTCCATTTGCAAGTTTCTATCTTAACATTGCTTTGCAGGTTTTACCATAGCTTAGGATTTGTTTGAAGGTCAATGGACGCGAAACCCTAACCACTCGTGTGCAAACTCGAGGTTCACCATTGCTCTATCTTCTTCTTTCTATTTTGTTGTTAGCTTAGTTTACCGTTATTTATGTTCTGTTTTATTTTCTGCATTTCCCATCCACGCAGGAACCTACCCTTCTGTCCTATAGACAAAAGGGATCCATTCCTGCCCCTGTAGTAGGGAGAAATCATTGCTACAGAACTGGCGACCATACCAAGTCAATCCCATAGGATCCCTGGGCAAAAATTTTTAATTTTTCAAATTTTTTTAAATTTTACCCTAGTTTTTCAGAAATTTCTTGTTAAATCCATCTTAGATTCAGTTTATTTCATATTTTAAGCACTGTCGAAGCCCTTTCTAGGAAAAACCGAGTCAGGTTGACCACAGTATAAGTTACTGTTGACCAGATATGACTCTGTCTCACAAAGAAACCCCAATCCAGAGCAGGGCGCTCATATCGAGGCAAAAGGTGAGACTGGGGCGCACTTAATGGGAAAACAGGTGCACCCAGGGCACACTTAATCCCCTGATAAGTGCGACTTCAGCCCAAAAACTCAGTCTGTGACTGTTTCTGCATTCTGTGTGACCCCCTTACTCAAATTTGAAAAAATCTTACGGCCCCCTCGCCAGATTTGATTAGAAATGTGTAGCCTATCAAACAAAACTTTAATTTCAGTTTAATAGATAGTAAATTTCAGTTTTAGAGGACTGTTAGGGCGGCCCAGCTGCCTCTGTCCACCACTGTAAGTCAATTTCAGTTTCTGCTTTCATTTTCTGTAATTTATTTCATAAACAATGTGTAAATGCCAAGTAAAGGTTAATGGCTTAATTAAATGAGCCTAGCCTAACTAAAGTCAACTTAAAAACATATCGTCTTGCTTCCCCTTCCTCCTCTACCCAGTCATCACCCTCTGGGGTATTCTGGGATACGACGAAGGGAAAGCTCGTAGAGATCTAGGCATTCCACTATATTGTTCCAAACCATTAAAATCGGGTGACCTGGAAGGTAGAGGGGGTAGAGGAGGGATTCTCATGACTCTAAGTGTCCTCCCTGTTGACCAACCTAGCATCCAAGAGGTGACCTGAGGATCTACAGATGGGCTTAGTCCCATTGTGTTGAGAGCCCAGCACCTTCTCTTGGTTGAAGAGGAATATCAATGTGAGGTAGACATCTAGTTAGGCCAGCAAACATTCAGGGTTAATCATTGTATTTGTTAATAATTTCTAATTATTTATGCTTGCATACACAAACACAATGACATGAACTCTACCATGATGAATTCATAAACCATTTGCAGGAACCAAGTACCAGAGAAACAAACAAACAAATACACCATACCAACTAATTAACCCAACTCAATTCATGACGCTGAGTAAGCCTTAAAATTTACTAATTTACACTAAGTACAAACAATTCTGTAGTCTTTGAGGACATAATTCCTTGACTACTTCAACTGTGGGAAGTACTTGGGCTCTGCCCAGAAACTCATTGAGAGGAGTACCTTAGGAATCCCAAAGTAGCTGGTCGTTGAGAGGAATTTCCAAGCAAAACGGGAAACGACCCCTTCCGATTGAGTAGAAACATCTGTGAAGAAAAAGCCAAGCATTATCTTCCAGCAGTCTTGGTGGCTGAGTGACCACCTGCAGCCAATAGGAAGCCACTGAAACTATGGTCCAAACATGATTCCCACCAAGTTTTAGACATAAATCTAACACAATTGATCCTCCATAATCTTTCTCACGCCTAAGAGGCAAACCACCACCATTTGGAACACTCAATCGACACCGTCAAGGCCGCTCTCAGTGATCTCCCACACCATCAGAGGGCCACACAGCCTCTGATTCTGATTCAAACCCATATCAATTTGAACCAGACCTCTATACTACACCATCAAGCCCCATGGCTAGTGCAAATCTGGATCCATTTTTCATCCTAACCTTAGCAAGTCGACCCATGTCCACATCACAACTTATCACCCACAACCTGGAAAGTGGCCTAAGAATAGTCATGCAAACTATCATTAGTCAGTTTCCACCACCTAGAGTGACCAGCCAAGATGGCCCACTTGCAACACATGGGAGCAGTGGCCCCTCCACCCACACCCCCTCTCCTTCCACACAGGGGAGCAATGGACCATCCACTTACATTACCCCTACTATCATACATGGGGGAAATGTCCCCGCCACTCATACTGTCCCACCCACAACACTTATGGGCATTGGCCCATCCCCAATGGTTCCATTGCAAGCACCCCTAGATATGCAAATGCACTATGCACCTGCAAACCCCACCACCATCACAGTCCCATCCCACATCAACTTGGGGTCAAATATGCCCTTCATGGCTCGTCTTAACTTTCTTGATTTGGCTAGATTAACAAACGACCCCATCCACCACCAAGATTTTTGGCCACCCATGCAAACTAAGCTACCATTAGACATCCCCAAGTTTGAAGGCAAAGCAGGGGAATGTCCCCAAACTACATAATGACATTCCATCTATGGTGCTCATCCAATAGCATCGTAGATGACTCCATGAGGCTGAGGCTATTTCAACGCACCCTTACCGGTACTACGGCCAAATGGTACATTGAGCTGCCATAGGCCAAATATCCGGACTTCAACTCCCTAGACTTCATGTTCCTATAGTATTTCCAACTCCCCATCAGATACGATGAAGGGGTGGAGATCCTGTTATCCTATCACCAAAGAACAGCCACTCATATAACTGACCATATCCATGAGTGGCAGGGATGTCACAGTCTATGCAAAATCCAACTTGATGACAGGACCTTATTGGATTGGTTCCTTAAGACCTTGCTCCCGCCCATACCAAAGGACGTCGCATCCAAACGTCCCCAATCTGAAGAAGAGGCCATACTGAAGGCCCAACAATTTGACCTTATCTATGCTCAGTCTGGATACTTGTATACTGTTATTCCAGACGCTCCTCGTCCGAGTACCTCATACCACGATGCACCGAGGGCATCCCATGCTATGGACGACATCATAGGATCGGTCTCCCAACAGCCACATCCTCGACCGACACCACCTGCTATTACACCACAACCAAGCAACACTGCTAATGTTGCTAAACCAAGCTCCATACTATGCTAGAATGATGTCCTAGTCTGGAGCAACAACTTCCTATGCACAACCTGTGCCACCATAGTAGGCTCAGGCCATTGCTTGGCAACCACAGCAGTATGTGGGGAAAATGCCCACATTTGTGGCACCACCACCCCGACAAATCTACTATGCACCGCCAGTGCAACCAGTTCAAGCCCTTGCCCCTACTCCACCCACTCTATTGGGACAAGTTTTCACACAACAAAACCGTCCCAACTAGCCTGCCCCCAACAATCAACAAGGGAAATCTAGAAACAACCAGCCCCACAACCAAGGCAATAACCAACCGCAAGGAGGCAATCAACAACCGAACCCTCCCAACAATGTCGCAGCTAACCGACCAGCCCAAAAACCCCCATGACAGAATGCACCAAGATGCAATGCCCCATTGTGCACAAACCAACCATGCACACTCTATGATGTTTATGGGAATTACATGTTCAAGTGTCCCCTCATGGCTCACGCTAAGCAGGCCATTCAAAATGAGGCCCAACAGGACTCCAATGTTTCCAATCAAGCCCAACCTAGCCAGGCACCACAAGGACCTCCCCCCATGGTGCATCAAAACCCACTACCAGTCCAAGGATTGGTGGCAACCAGACCCCCTCCCCAAGCCAATCCCAACGCTCTGGGGGCACCTCCCATGGCCGAAACAGGTGTTCATCACCTGCTAGCCATGACGACTGAAGAGGTCAACTTGCAAACCAGACAAAATCAGTACGGTACCAGCACCGAACTTGTTGACTCATCAGTAACATCCACATCTAAGATAGTCAACCTGCCTCTTCAGTTACCCCTGTTCCTACACCCCCCCATACGCAGAGTTTCCAATAATGCTACAGCTACAGCTGCAGTCAGCTATAGCATTATGGATGATTTGGCCCAAACACCAACTGCCATGTCCACTCTTGAGGTACTTAAAATGTGTCCAATGTAGCAGAAATCCTTACTAGCCACCCTAGGGGCAGTAGACCCCTCCAACTCCAAGATGATTACCTTTGACACGGAGAATCAGAAACCATGCATGCCCTCCACTATTTCCTTCCAAATCCTGGTGTCCATCCGGAATTTGGTTGTGCATCGATGCATAGTGGATGAGGGGGAATCCACGTGCATCATGTCTACTTTGGTTTGGTAGAAACTTGGATCACCAATTCTGCAACCATCCTCCACAACTATGCAGGATTATGATGGACATGCCACTAAATCCCAAGGAATCCTCCCACATGTCCCCATCACGTTAGCCAAGAAGACAGTCCTGATTGACATCGAGGTCATCAATGCTCAACTGGACTATAGCCTCCTCCTCGAAAGGAGTTACATGTATGCCATGCGATTAGTTGCATCAACTATCTTCCGTCTCATGATGTTCCCCCATGAAGGGAAGAATGTGATGGTTGACCAGCTCACTAATCATGATCCGCAAGAGTTAACGGCACCAGCCAACATTATCCTTACCATCACCACCATTGAGCCGCAAGGGACTAACACACACGCCAATGTCGTCCCTACAATTAACACCACAGTTGGAAACACACCAGCCTCCCCATTGTTGAATGTGGGCCCTGGGTTTTTTACCGATCCCACCATGATAGCTCCTTTCCCATTAGTGTCACCACTTCCGACACAAAACAAAACTGTGGACTTGTGCATGGTTTCATCAAGCACTGCTGCACCCAAACAACAACCGCAGCCGCAGCCCCAACCACAACCACAACATCATCCGCAGCCGTAACACCAACAGCAGCTGCAACACCACTCGCAGTGGAAGAATTACACGTAGCCACAACCACAACCGCATCCCCACATGCAACTGTCAAGGAGTTATTTGGGTTCATCCCTATTCCATACGGTTCCATTCCTCTTTCCCCCACCTTGTGTCATGAGAAAATCGGTAATGGCCACCTTGAGCCTACCCAACTTTACATTGGGAATTCCGGTGTGGTATCTTGATCCACCAGCTCAACCAGTAATGCCCAATTTGTTTTAACCTCGATGCAACCTATCACGGTTGAGTCCCACCTTCCACCCGGTCCACACAAGCCAACCACCGCACTCGCACCTCCACCGCCCCAACCCAAAAGGGCTAGGGGAAAGAACACCAAAGCCACCGCAGAGCCACGACAAGTCCCACCTTGTGCCGTCTGCAAGCAACAAGGCCATCCAACTCAGAATTTCCCTGAAATCCCAGTGATCCATGTGCATCTAGATGCCATGAATACAAATGAAAACATCCCCATGGTTGAACTCCCAACCGCGCCAGTAGTCAGGAACAAGGCATTAAGGACAAACCATGCTTGCACCCTTTGCGGCTTGTATGGACATTACTCCCACCATTGCCAAGATTTACCTGAGTTTTGAATGGCTCTTGCTGGCCTCCATCACCATTCCCTTGAGTCTGAGATCACCTTGATCGAAGAATTTCACCCACCACCTCCTTCTTCAAACACCATGTCTATTTACATGATTTCCAGTTCAACTGACCTGCTTGTCTCCACCTCCAACGACGGTCCATTAGACCTGTCTCTTTCGTTGTTTCTACAACCACAGCTCCATCCGCAGCCACAGCCTCAGTTACCAGGGAAACAGTGGGGTTCATTCCCTATCAACATTTTTCTTTTCCTTTTCCTTTTCCCTTTCCTTTTCCTTTTCCCTTTCCTTTTCCTACCATCCGAGATCGTGAGTAAGTCTGTCTTGGAAACTCGTAATCTATAGGATTTCACACTGGGAGATCCTATGTGGTACCTTGAACCAGATAACCTACCTCCAGGTCCATCAAAGACTCCTCCTGTCTCCAGGCCTACCCCTCTTCCTTCAATAGATACTAGGGGCAAGGCCACAAAAACCATAACCAATACCATTTACATGATCTCTGGCACCAATTTCCCTTCCGTCTCGTCGGCTATGGAATATCCACCTGATCTATCCCATAACCACTTATGCGATGACAGAGATATATGTAATACTGCCTTTGGTTTTACCCCATTCCCTTTAAACCGTAGTGTGGAATCGGTTCTTCCCATAAAAGACCATATTTCATCATCCCGACTTGCCAATGACCTTCGTCTTGGCAAGGGGGCATACCTCTTCGCTGACTCAGATGGTCGACTCTTGAAGAAGCCACGTAATGGGCTCCACCTCAAGGGAGCCTATGCCTAATACCACCGCTATGAGTCCCCTATAGCGTAGTTTTCTCCCTTTCTTGTTTTTCAACATTTTTTACCACAAGTCAGGGGCAGCACCATTAGCTGCTAATTCAAAGTCACCCAGAACTGGTTCGAGACACCTCTCACACCTTCGGGCTCAAATTTCCATCTCTTGATGAGACCATTGTCTCATGTTTAATAAATCAATTTCGAGACCATTTCCCACCAGTCACCTCGATTTACGAGCCATGACATGATGATGCAAGTGTCTACAGACCTGTACTTGTATCACACTTCCTGATCACTACTCATGCGGGTTCTCGGACCACCTCCCGTTAAGGAATGTAATTTTACTTTTACTTTTGTATTTATAATTGTCTTTTCGACCACACCTTATGCAGACATCTAGACCATCGTCCACAAAACCATTTATTCTTGTTGCATGTATTTGGCATATAAGTGCCTCCGGACTTGTAATTACATCGCATGTCATTAAGTTTGTCCACCGCAACACACACACATGCACTCCTGACCTCTGTCCAAGAGCCACTTCGGTTTGCGTACCTCTGCCGCACTGACTCGCGAGGCTTTGCCGCGATCTATCCCATGCATGTATTGGTATGTTTGAGAGCCTTCTGCTTCGTTCATACTATGCAGATGAACTTTGGACCTCTGTCCACCGTCTCGACATGGAGCACCGCTTGTGCCACCACAATCGGTTGACCATATTGTAGCTTCGTTTAAGCTCTTTTCTGACTCCCTAAAAACAATGAAAATATTGTCAAGCGCAACTGCTTCCTTTCCCACTCGCTAAAGTATAGGAAAGGGAGTCTACATCGTCTCGTTTACCTCCTTTTGCAGACCATGTAGACCATTAAAATGAAAAGGACACCCTTGGCACACTCAATCCAAGACCATTCCCCTCTGCATACTTTTATTCTTTCTCGGGAAAAGGGGCTGCGCTTTACAAAAAATCTCACCATGGGTTGTCGTTAAGCTCTTTTCCAGCCTTCTCATCAAAAAAAATTGCTGAGCAAACTTGGTTTCATTCATGCTCGTAAAAGTATCTGAATGACTGTCCAGTTAGTATAGGTTTAACCTTTTTCGGCCTGATTGGACTACCAACGGTAAAGAAGTCTCTCATCCCCTCCAGGCTGGGAGAGTTCTCCTATGCATACTTTTATCGTTTTTTGGGCACATGAGACTACCAACAAAAAAGTGCCCCACTGGATTCTTCTTCTTGCTTTCAGACTCTCCAAAATTGAAAGCACCATCGAGCATTTACCTTCTAGGGCTCGCCAAAAATCCACGAGATCGTACCATAATGGTGTCCCTAGACACCACCCCACACAAAATAGTTTGGCAGCATTCCCCCATTGGGTCACCTTTGTTCAGAGTACTCTGCAATGAGTCTTCCTTGGATCCCATCAATTTCAAAAGTATCTACCTCCTCCAAGCATTTCCCATTTGCAGTGACATTCCCGGTATTACAGCTATGATCCCATTCCCATGAGTCAAGTTTCATTTGCTTCCTGGTCCCCCCTACCGTCATACTCTGAACAAAGGAAGTTTGAGTCTCCCTCCCCCTTCCCCTATTCAAATATTTCCCTCCCCCCCCTCCCCATTCAGTGATTCATTTCACAGATTGCTTCACACCTTCCAGTTATCCCCCTCGCGCTCCTGGTTAAGGAAACATCATTTCCTTGGCTAGGGGCAAGTCTCCCTCTGTCGATGCCAACACACATATTCTAGAGGATAGACCCAGAGGTCTCTGTATCTTGGTTTCATTAACCTCATTGATGAGTTCCTTGGACCGCTTCAGAGGAGTCCTTAGTGCCTCTCGAGATGGTTGTTTCTCACGTGCTCGACTTCAACTACATCATCGCACCGTTGAGATTCGTACAGGGTTTTGTCCATACAACATTTGGTCAAAGACCTTAGATGTCACCTAAATCTAACACATTGGTGAGTCCACTTGACGGACCTAAACAATTTATGTCCCTTGTGATTTCTGGGTTGTGTTGGAGATAGTGTTCAAAAGCCCCATCAGTGCTTCAAAATACCTTTATGATTGATGCAGCATACTTGTACCACAGAGACTCTGAATCTCAATCAGCGAGTCCACACAGCTATGTACCATTCTAGATCTAGCAGACCGTCAGTCATGAAGATATAGCATTCCATGAGAATGCCATGGGTCCAACGTACCAGATCATCATTGTATTCATCCTCACATGGAGACAACCATTATTGTAACATCAGTTGTATATGATCGGCTCTTGTATTTTAGAGCATAGATCAAATTATTCTTTTGACATTGTCATGAGCATGGGGATTCCCACCTCGTCCATATACATGTCACACACTATTTCTATCTCACCCATTGATGGGAACCATATTAATACAAAAACCAAAATCCACCATGCCCCAGCCCCGAAAGCACCACCTCTATGCAGCAAATCCTATGATGTTCATCGGTCATACATTGAGCTCCTACCCTCACACATCAGGGGGCAATCTGTTAACCCAAAAATCCCCCACTCAGCTCTCAATGGCCTACACCACCCAAGGACACCATCTCACGACCCTCATATCACTCCATTAGAACCCCACACCCTCAAAAAAGCTAAAGGATGAAGAAAAGGGATTAAAAACCCCAAAAAGGTGCCCAAAATAGTCTCCTAGGAGCTAAAACCCTAAAAGGAGCTAAAGTTATGGAGAAGGGGGGGGAAAGCCCAAAAAAGGGGCTAAAGCCCTGACCAAGGGCTTAAAACCCTAAAACCCCTTGAAAAAACTATAAAAGGAGGGTGGGGGGTCACTCTCAAAACACTTCTCCCTTTGCCTATTGTTATGTTGCCCATGGATGCTTTGAGACCTTTGCCTCTCAAACCACCCACACTCCCTCTCCTCCATCTCCATCTCCATTGAGCCATTGCTCCCCCTGCAAGAGATAGAGAGGTGATTCCACAAGCTTGGGCATGGTGGGACATTTCCACTAGAGAAGGTATAATTTGTCTTGCATTTTTTGTTTATTTGTTTTATTTCCTTTCTAACCCTTGTTTCCATTTGTAGGTTTTTAGCATAACATTGTTTTACAAGTTTTACCATACCTTAGGATTTGTTTGCAGGTTAATGGAGGTGGAACCCTAACCACTCGTGTGCAGAGGGGTTCACCATTGCTCCATCTTCTTCTTTTTGTTCTATTGTTAGCTTGGTTTACCGTTATTTACGTTCTATTTTATTTTCTGCATTTCCCATCCACGCAGGAACCTACCCTTCTGTCCAATAGATAGAAGGGAGTCATTCCTGCCCTTGTAGCAGGGAGAAATCCTTGCTACACTTCATATATGCAATTTATTTGAAATAACAATTTGTATGTCTGGAAAATGATGGAATTTTATCAAATACACTTCAAGACTAAAACATTCACCATTGATCAATCAACACAATAGGATCAATATTTTTTACCCTCGGGAAACTTTTTAAAGGATTAAACCCAAGCAAGAATAATCTTCCTTAAATATGAGATGACTAAGTTTTACATGAGAAAAATTAGAGCATAGTTTACAATGAAGCCCCTATGGCTTGTTACATGCCAAGAGAAAAAAAAAGACCTCACTGAAATATGAATAAATCCCACTGAATACTGTTGTAGGTAGAGACGACCTGGATGAAATCCCTAAGATGACATCACCCCTCAGCCCTTAACAAAATAATGGCATCCTTGATCCTACATAAAATTGGTGATGTAAACCTTCAAACAATCAATGGCAGCCCTCTAGGACCTGATTGATATTATGGCAACCGTTCTAAGGCTTCAACAACTCCATAGAATCCCTACTAGGGCATGATCAAACCCTCTGATGATTTGAACAGACCTAACCAAGATAGGTACAGATATTGACATCCCTACTAGGGAAAAATCAAACCCTCAAATGGCTGGAACAGGTTTCGGAAAGATAGGAACAAATATCAACAGCCCTACTAGGGGAAACTAAGAACCTCGGCTGAGTGAGAGAGGTCCACACAGGGCTGTGGGTCAGAGAGATAAACCCCAATAGTGGTTAGGCTAAGAGAGAATGACTTCAACAGTGTTGCAGCTCAGTTCCAATGTCTCAATAAGACCTAGGATAGTCCCTACATTGTGCTTTGGCTTCAATGGCTTATCAACACTTAGGGATAGATATGAGACAGAAGATAAGAAACAAATTGAATACCCCAAACAAATTTTGTATATCAAATATTAAACAAAATATTGATCTATTTCGGATGAAAGGTACATTTGTAATTGTTTTACCTAGTATCAAAATATTAAACCAAATGCTATGGGAATTAAAAAGCTCAACACCCTTGATGAATTTTATGAGCGATTCAAGGAAATATTCATGAATATTTTGTAAATCTTATTTGAATAGGGATTCCTTACTAATTTATTGAATAGCCTCATGATGACATTGAAATTGTTATAGAGGATAAAGCTATTGTATTTTTTAAAACGACAGTGTACTTTGCCCGGGAGAGGCTCTGAATGTTGGGCTGAAGGATTCTTTAATTTTCTTCTAGTGGTTTTATATTTTTTTACTTGTGCTACATTTGACTAGTAGATGAAAATCAAAAAATCCATTTATAATAGAAATAGGCATATATTTCCCTACCAGAAAACAAATCTACATTCGTGCAAAACTCCCTTGTTGTGTACCAATTTGGATGGATAATAGATCAATTATGTTGTAGGTGTTGCATGTTGAAATGAATTGATATAATCGAAATTTATTCAATTAAGAAAAGGAACTAATCTCTCAAAGAAAATGAAGATATTTCCCACAAGTTCGATCAAATTTCAAAGCAGAAGAATGAACTTGAGAGAGAAAATTGAATTCTTGAGGGAATTTGCCCGAGAAACTGCAAGAAAGGTCAATGGTTTGGAAGTTAGATTATCTGATGATTTTGAGAAACACATATTTTCTGAGCAATAAATTTGCATTTCTAAAGATCATGAATTACTCAAGAGAATAATGAAGATGCTTAATGATCAAAACTCATAGATTTCGCAAACAACATAATCTATTTCAGGTGACCCCAAATCATCTTGCGAAGATCAAAATGAGTTTTCAACTAATATTCATGAAGATATGGAACTGGATGGGCATCTGCATGCCTCCTTAGCTGGGAAAATGGTTGTGTCAGATCTTGCTGAGTCATCAAAGGCAATGTTTAGGGACTACGAGCAAAATAACAGGAGGGAAAAAAAGAGTTAGAGAATAGTATTATAAGTTTAACAGAAGAGAATAGGGACAATATTAAATTTCTTTGGAGTGCTTTGGCAGAGGAGGAGGTAGTTGAGAAGGCCATCTCTAAATCAAAGGGAGGCAGTGACCAGAGGAAAGCTGCAATTTTCCAAATAGTAGAAAGAGGGTTGCAGAAAGTTGGATTTGGATTTAGGATTGGGCCATTTTCCAAGGGGATCCCGAAAGTGTGGCCTTCAATGGAGGAGGGACACCATAAAGTGGAGAAGGAACACCAGAGAATGAAGGAGAAGAGGATGTTTTCATCTCATCCTTTTCTATCAAAAATATAATAAAATCAACACGACCTTAAATAACATAATTGCGGCATTCCCTGGAAAAAGAAGTATAATACGACACAGTTTTCTGCTTGAAAAAGAAGCACCTTGAAAGTATTACCATTTATTGAACACATTTAAAAGCTTTTCATACATCAAAAATCAATCTCATAACATTGAAGGCTTGATGAAAAACCCCTGTCCTATCAGTGAATTAGTGTGAAATGCAGGTACCTTTGCTTGATGAGAGATCAATTATTTGATTAAAAAATTCTCAGTACCTAAGGCCACCAAACATTGTTGGATTCAAAGGAGGAGAGAAACTGTAGAGAGGATCCTTTTGATATGCCAAGTCGCACACTTAATGAAACTTTCTTGGTCAATTTTCACTCTGGGTTGCACAAATATATTTTCTCCTCCCCATCAACCATCATTGCCCACCTATTGTTTGCTACCACCTAATAAAATGTATTGTGTTATGGGATTCCTATATCATGGAATTCACACCATTATACAGTTCCTTAGCCTTCATTTAATGTCCACATGCATATACATCCAGGTTTCTATCCCTTCTGTATTAACACCACTTGCCCATGGAATCCACTTAAATAAAGAGATGTTGTGTCATAACAGACTTTTGTGCAATCTTATGGCAGTGTAATTTCTGTCCAACTTCTCTCTACAATAGTGAATGGTACCATGAAATAGATGGCATTCCATTCGATTACCTAGTAAATTTTTTCTTTGGAACATAGGCCTTTTCCATGAGGTTGAATGAAGCGGGGAAAATTCATGGAAACCCTGGTCATAACATTGGAGTTTGAATCATAAATTTTTAGCACCATTGAATTCCCACTTAGTTGTTGAAACTCATCGGCATTATTTTCACCCAACAGGATAGTGCAACACCTCAAGGTAGAATCAAAGGTCATTCGAATGAAGTCCCATCCTAGGTCAACATGGGCAAGGCCAGGGAGTTGTCTCCAGGCTCTGGTAGCAGGATTTCCTATGGAAAGATCTAACCTATATCCCCGTCTATGAGAGAATCAAATGCTCTGGCATGCATCCACAAGGATTTGGTCATTGGAAAAATGGGATTTGTAAATTTTAAGGTCTGAACCACTGTCTCCCATTTCTACCACCCACGTTTCCGTATCTCAAGATCCACGACCAAGTTGAATAAAAAATCCATAGATGGAATTGACTAAAAAATATGGATATATTCTTTACTAATGCATCGCCCAGAGATAACAGTGAATTCCATATTTTGCAGACAATCCTCTTTCTCGCAATATCCCGAACTGGAAGCTTAGCTAAAATCAAACACACCAACCCATCGACTAGGCTTCCTTCGGATCTGCTTAAGTTTCCATCTACAAATCGACATTTTTTGCTGTCAAATCTCGTCGCCTCTGAACCATATAAACTGGTTCCCTCTATTTCTTTATAAGAAGTGATAAATTTGATCATTTAAGATCTGTATTAGGCCGCTCGTCTGTATTTAAGATCTTGTCTATGTGTCTGTATTTGGTTGTCGTCTGTCTCTCATTTTTGTATTGTCTTTGTATGTGTATAAACTTCTTGTATGTGTGTATACTTCTAATTTCATAAGGCTAACACATCTATATAGTTTTTGGTTGGATGTGGATAGAGATGACATCGTTAAGAGATAGTTATAAAATGGGAGATAGTTTAGAATTTTTTTTTCTTCATATTCTTATAGTTATCCATGCCTAACTACATGTTATCCCCACATTCTTCCTATTATCCTTGCATTGCTAGAGTTATCCAATCATAACCTAACTACCATTTATTTTATATTCCTTTTTTTATAATTGTTTATTTTTAATTTTGAACCACTGCCATAGAATCAATCTCCATAGTACACTTCTCTCATCCTCATCCGTAAATGAAGAAGCACAGGCCTTATTCCACCCCAACTCTCAAATAAAAATGTTTTATATTTTTTTTAATAATTATTATTAGGACTAATATAAAATTTAATTAACTTGTGTTTTATATAAATATAATCGTTTGTGTTTTAAATAAATATAAAATTTGTTTTATTATTATATAATATTTGTTTTAATGGTATTTTTTGTTATAGTAGTATATATAATAAACTTGGATCAAGGTTTTTGGCCGAGAAGAGTTGTGCACATCATGAATTGGGTGGGTGGTGACGTTAGATGCAAAATTTACCTCGCGACTAATGCATAAATGAGGTTTAACTTGATAGTGATGAGGGGTCATCACTGCATGAAACTTATCATATTTTTCGAGGTCACTCCTGTAAGAGGTCAAGGAATCAAAATATTTACCTGAAACTTTGAGATGGGGTTGGGCCTCTACCTTTACTGCATATGGATATGAGACTAGTTCTGGTTCAGAACCCTACTACCTAGTTTAATTATAAATAAGTATTTGATTGGTTAAAATATTGTTCTTGGTGCTTCCACCGGTTCAATTATTATTGGATGAACTGTTACGACGTTTAAAGCAACTGATCTTGGTGAAGCTACGTCGACTGGTGCATCTAGTTCGACGATCACAGATCATGATATATATAGTGATGTTAGAAAAGCACCTCAATATGGGAATTGAGACTCTTACATTGAAGGATCAACAACTAGCTATGATGCTTCCAGGTATCGATATGGTACTGGTTCTAGTTGTACCTAATTCCTAATTGTAGGAACCTAATTTTTCTTTGGCACACGCTTAAAAGTTTGCTTCAATGGTGCAGCAGGGATAAAGATGGTCAATACCAAATTCGTGCAATTGATTTGTTGGATATTTGAATGTCGAGGTCCATGGCACCAATATTACTAATAGAAGGTAGACAATTTACAAATTTTACACTTTATTGTCATAATTGCAATTTTCCATTACACAATTAAAAATGACTAACATAAATGACTAATTCATATTCTTCTAGCTAGTAATTTTTTATGTCGTGACTAATGTAGTCATTTATGTTTGTCATTTTTAACTCTGTCACTTATTATCTAGTCATATTTGTTAACTGGTGACTAAATTAGTCGTTAATTTTCATTGTTTATAGTTGAGTCAATCAAAATTACTCATTTTTAGTAGTAAATCACTTCAAAAACCTATGGTGACTAGAATTTTTAGTCACGTAGTAGCTAATTCCTCATTTTCTACTAGTGTATCAAGCGATAAATCTGTCGGTAAACTGCAACGTATCGACATACCAGAATATCTGGTTTTCACTAAAAAAATAATAGGCATAAAAATAGAAATATTTATTTTTTCCTACATGGTGAATCCCTGAGGCATCAGGTGAAGAAAGTGGTACAACTCCAGAATGACACTATTGTGTGATTTCGCAAAGTCGTAATATTTCAAATTCACCCACATTATGTTGTCTTTCATCCACGAAAAGACCGAGATAGCCAATGGTTGGCAACGCAGTTTGTTCTAACAAAACCAGAAGTGGAAAGCATTACGATTAATTGGCTAGAAGCATGGTGCCTACCTGTGCTAGAATCCAAGATAATGGAAGAGGATGTATAATAGGAGAAACCTCCAGCGTAGGACAACCAATAAAGAGAGTTAGACAAGAGTGACACCATCTTGTCTTCACCAGACCCACCGCATAGAGAGCAGGAAGATAGAAGAAGAAAGGAAGCCTAAGCGCAAGAAAAGGAAAGTTGACAAGCATACAAATACCTTTAGTATGTATGAATAATAGTTGGTAGTGCTAAGAGAACCACTACAGGAAGTTGCACAAGAAAGTTTGCAATACATCTGTAGGTGGCAGAAAGAGTTAAAAACTAAATTGACAGAATGATTAAATCAACATGGTAAAGTTGTCGACTAGGCTCGTGTCACAGCCGACCACCCACCCCAAGTAGTTGAGTCACAGAATGAACTTGGTCCCTCCAAAACATTGGAACCTCAGATACCAAAACCGGTTCACCCAATTAGAGTGCAAGTTGGCAGAGAAGTACTAGATCTGGAAAACCTAGAATCCAATGATGTCGCCAAACACATTGGCTAGGTAACAATAGATTTCTCACAGATGCGATTGATTGACATAAATGCATTAGAGAAAGCTACAGTCACATAGATCAAAGTAAGAGAAACCACTCTGGGAAAAGAAACAAATAAATATGAAAAGCTTATTAACAAAATGGAAGGAAAAATGCAGAAAATAAAGAAGAAAACAAAAGTAATGGAAGAAATCAAGACAAGGCTTGAAAATGTTATAAATATGGCATGTACAAATATTAATGATGAATAAATTACATCAGAAATTCATATAGATGACAAGGTGATTCGACTTGGTAAAATAGTGGCTGACCTTAGGAGGAAGATCACGCAGCTTGAAGAGTAGGTAAAACCAAGCACACCCCCATGGGTAATAGAGGAAAGAAGAGAAGTAGCAATTAAACATGCAAAGAATATAGAAGAAGAAGAAGAATTATGTTCCAAGGCTTTCAACCAAGTCTCACACACTTGGGAAACCCTAATGAATGATGAGCAACCAAAGAAAATTGCAAATGAGTTGAATTCGCTTGAAGAAAATATTACTCAGATAAGGAATGACATGAAGTAGCTACCCTTAGCGCAGAAAATGGATATGAGGAAATTATAGCAGGAAATAAGAGTGTTGCGCACACAAAAGAAACACCGCAAGGAAAAGGTGGAAGAGTTTTAGGCTGAAGCAAAAAGAGTTGCAGGAATCATTCAGCCTGTACATTAGAAGGTGCACGATGTAGCAGCATCATTAGAAAAGATAATTTCAGAACATGTCAATTCTGACCTGGTGGAACAATTGCATAAGACTATAGAATAAGTGTGCATAGAAGCAGAGCGAGTGGCGAAAATCATGGAATATTTTCAGAGTAAAATCAAAGCAAGGAAAGACATGGAGGAGTAGATTCGAGTGGCTCAGGACCAGCCACAAGTGAGTGTTAGAGTCCTGTTGGCCCTAGGGACAAGAAGTTATATTCCACTTATAATTATGCCTAAGTATGGAGAAGAGCTAAATAAGAAGAAGAATAATATGCGACATAAGTAGTGACATGAAATAAAGAAGAGAAAGGAAGGTGCGACAGAAGTAGTGAAAGGAAGGAAGAAGAAGGAAGAGGCGCAACAAAAGAGAAAGTTATGCTAGAAGAGGAATTCATGATAGAAGAAGAAAAAAGGGAAGGTGATATAGAATAATGGTAACAAAAGGCATGCAAGTAGCATAACGGCTGGAAAATGACAATACGGCATAATGATTAGAAAGTGACAAGCCTTAAAGATCGTTGGTACGATTTCGGCTAGAGTCGGCGGAAACCACATGTATGAAGGTTTCTTTGTAAGTTAGGTAGTTAGTGCCTCCCATTAGCTGTTACTAGAATAGGAAAGAGAGCCTATTGGCTAGATATAGGAATTCAACTTAGAAAGTGACAGAAAATGAGTTTGTAATAGGTATGTAATGAGTCTGTAATGAGTCTATAAAAAAAGGAATCCAAGTTGTATGCAGGTTAGCTTCTCTACTATTAGATTCACTAATGTTAGCTTCTCGGTTATTGAATATGTAATCTTAGAATGTTAGCTTCTCTGTATTTTGTTTGTTGGTATTGCTGAGTGTATATGAGTTGAAGAATCTACAACTGAGTGTGCAGAAGAGTAGGAGAGGTTGAGTCGATCCAGGATTTGTGTGGATCATTAGTAAAGCTAGGTAGAAAGAGATCAGATAGGAGATCAGAGAGCATGAGAGGAAGGAAGAGTCTATAAATATAGAGAATAATATCTATAATAGAGTCTTCATATTAGTGCACATATGAAAGGTGCATATATTTCCTCATTCCATATGAAGCGCACCTTTGTGGTTTTTTCTCGGATGGGTTTCCACGCTATATTCTGTGTATATGTTTGAATGTTTCATGTGTTTGATTTATTTGCATAAATGTTGCATTGAATGGATTATTATATATTTGGTTATAAATGAACAAATTTATATCAATCGCATTGTATCTGTTCAAAACGATTATGCTGCACAAAGGTTGTTGATATAATAAGTTGCATAAGAAAATTTGGGTCGCGGTCTAACTGTTCACAGTGAGCATAAAAAATCCACCCAAATACTTTGTTGAGAACCTTGGTAAGTGACCAAGGTACCATAAATCCCCCACCCAATCGCAGAAACATGGTTCTAGAAGTTAGCCATCAAGAGAGATATCTCAGGTGAGACTGCATCTGCGTCGCAGGTGTTGCTGACTAAGCTCTTGTCTTTTGGATTGATATCTTGGGATTTGTTGCATAGAGAAGAAGGGACTGAAACTGGGTCAAGATCCTTGGAGGAGGGAGAAAATCCAACAATATACAATCCCATATTCCAAACCTATCTGTGGATTCACAATTGTCCCATTCACCACTATTACATGGATACCAAAAACAAGAGAGTTTCCTTGTCCACATTTCAACTATAGCATTGTATGATGTTCTAACTGAATGAAATGCATGAGTTCCTTGGACAGTCTTGCACTCATATAGGTGTGATCGATCTACATTGACCACCTACAAAAAATAGTAAATGTTATTTTTGAGATGATTGGTCTTCTTTCCTTCTGGCTGCCTACCCCGTTACTAAAGAACACCATGCAACAATGGTATTTGCTTCTTGGATGAGACAAATAGTTGTGAATTTCATTTCATGCCTACATAATGTATTCTTTATTCATGCACCTACTCCATCATGTTCCCCTTTTCCATGTCCAGTATCAAAATAGTTCCAAATATGTGCACCTTGTGCCTCTTGTGGATAATACACAACCATTGGAATACAGGATAATTTTTTAATTTCCTCGCAAAACTATCAAACCAAATTCAATGTTGTTCCATCTATATATTGTTATCCTTCAAGTGATTATAGAAAAATTGAAAGATGTGTTGTACAAAATCCAATTCATGACATTTTTCATCACTTATGTAAAAGTAATACTCCTTCAATGTAACCCTTTTATCTTTAGTACTATCTGCCCCATGTCTATAGGTGATATGGACCATTATGCTGACCTAGTCTGAGTGATAATATTGACTCTGAATCTCATTCTGCGGTTGAAGAGTGTCTTTTTCCACAAAATCAACCATTGATAAGATAGTTCCAATAGTAAATGTATCCCTACACATTCTTAACGCATCATCATTCCAATGAGCCACATGTACATGATTTACATACTATTGTATCTTTTCAAATAATTCCTCCATGAAATTGAAAACCCGTACCTGGTAGATAAACAATAAATATGTACATATCAATAGGTAGTTACTTATATGAAATAACAATATGAAGAAAAAAATACTATTCAGTAACTTGTTACTAACCTGAGAGGTGACCAATTGTATTTTTTTTCTTTCATTCTCTCCACCGATATCAGACGTGACATATTTGAATGACTCCAAGTTCACTTCATGACTTCCAAGTTCATTCTCATCGGTCCCATGTATGCATTTGTCCAAAAATGTCATTCCACCACACCTTGGCCATGTCCCATCAACACAAGGCGTTTGATCAAATGTGCAACCTTATGTCCTTTTACACAAAATGCTATAAATAAAGTCTCTAGGTTATGTCGGTGGCAATGTACTTGAGCATTCCTGCGCAAGAGTGTTATGAAATACACCCAAAATATGTATATATGTGTCATAATAATAATCGTACTCAATGTGATATCAACAACAACATGTGTTACGAGTTCTATTTATTTTAACATACCATTGTTTGTATTTCTCGAATGATCTTTGGACCAAGTTAATTTCATTATATTCGTTCCTAAATCTCTCATATAATTTTGTTTGTGTCATGTCAAGAAACTTTTTAAGGTGGGGCTCATGATCCCTTGAACCCATTCTCAATTTTTGTACATATTTTTGGCTGGATGAAAGTCTATTATTGTCACACCAAAACTCATGCACCAGTCCCTTTATCGCATCAATGAGCTTCGTATTGAAGCGTGGAAACCTGCCAATGAAGGCCCAGACATATTTTTGACCATAGCAAAGTTGTTCTCTTCTAGAACAATACCTATGGAGTGTTTTGATATCCAATCCTACAAGTTTGGATGTAGTATTAAGTGGAAGGACCCTAGTGCTTAGTAAGTAGAGCCTTTTACATATCCTCTGCATTTTGATCATGCCTTAACCAGGAGGAGACATTTCCCTGAGTGTCCTCATCCTACACATGCTTCCTTCCATTGAGCATAGGTATGTTCCACTACTTGGAACTAGTTTTCTTTCCTACGACACTCGTCTCCTCCTAGATGTATACTGTAATCACTTTTATTCTTTTTCAATCTTTTTAATCTGAAAAAAAAGTACAAAAATAAAATTAAAAAACATAAAAACCAGACGGGAAATGATATTACTTTTGGCAGTTTTCGAGTTGTTTTTCCTTCAAACGGAGCACTGTATACCAAATCCATTGGTTGGGTTTTTAGTATGACTTTAGGAGTTGTACTCGTTACTTTGATATTTATCCACCATCTGGTTATGCTTCCAGTCCATATGGAGCCTTTGTCAATGCCTCCTGTGTCACTTTTGCCTCACTTGTTTATGCTTGAGTCTGCATCCCTTTGTCCCTTTGGAGCACACAGTGTTTCTCTTACCAAGCTTGCCTTTGCTTTTGTAGGCTTGCCATTGAGATGGAGGATTGAAGTGGTGGACGCCCAGGTCGAGGAATTGGTTTCTCTGTTTTGAGGAAGTGACAACAAAGTTTGTCACTATTATATATATGTTTATTATTAATAGAAATATCCATTTATCGTCCAATACATGTGCATAACTGTGAATATTTTGTCCATGGATTTAGTTATATTTCCTTATACATGATCGTTTATATATTCTAGAGTAGGCCTAACACTTTGATATATAGAATGCTTGTCTTGTTTGCTGTTGTTCAGAGTGAATTGTAAAAAAAAGCATGTTGGAAAATATCAATAGGCATCTACATCAACTGTCCATAATAAGGTATGTTTCATCTCCCTTAGTGTTAGATGCATTTCTTTCTCCTGCATATTGGAATGGATTGATTTCTCGTGCCATTCATTCTATTGTGGATTACCCCAAGCCATAGGAATTTTCTCTTCGTAACATATAACATTCCAAATAATCCCATGCTACAAATTGAAATCGAAAAGGCTTATAGTAAAGAGTCAAAATTTCAAGACAAGTGTTGGGCACCCAATATGCAAGTGAATTACAACTAACATACAGAGTGTACAATATTTATTGTCAACCCAGGGAAGTCTTGTATTTCAAGGATAGCATGCACAGTGTATGCTTAAACAAGAAATTACTGTAATTGAACAATCCTATCCTATGTTCGGCTATGCTCATCCCAAGAATCTAATTAATCTAGTTACCTTCAAAGGAATGCAATCACAATTACCTTCTATTGTTTTTTATCTAAGAATGGAAAGATAAAAGTCACATCTAGATTATAGCTGCAGATAAAGGGAAATTCTGTTCAAATCTCTTAATGATTAACTCAACTATCTAATCTGATTATCCTAAGAATCCAAAGACATAAATTGAATATTGATCTAGGAATTTGAAATACATAAATTGAGTTCAGCTGTTCTATGAAATTGAAGTATGGGAATGAAATTCTGTAATCATAAAAATAACAGACAAGCTACAAAGATTCATGGAAGCAACAACTAAAAGATCTAAGGATGAACAGAGCTGTTACAGTTACCACACAAATTGCATAAGAAATAATTACCTACTCAGTCGACTGTCACACCATGCCACTACAGGTATCCAAGAGATGCAATCATGACACACTGTAAATCCACACTTGTTACAGCTTCCTATGAGAAATAAAATTAACATAACATCACACAACAAAATAATTTAAAATGCCTAATTTAACTCAACGATCCCTGTGGAAGCTGGGCCCAACCTTCACACAGAGATGCCGGATGAACACACCTGAAAACCTTTAGATCAGAAGTAACTCCTTGTACAATGTAAATCATAACATCCTATCCTATTATGGGGCGGCCATGAAGATCTCTGATCTTCAGGTGCCCTAAATGACAACAGCTGTTACAAACGTGGCAGGATGAAAAAGAGGAAATATAGGAAAACTGTTAATCACCCCAGGAGTGACGATATATTCAGGTTATAGCTATACATGAGCAGCAATGCACTGTTGACCTCCAAGTCTGACGCATTCTATTATAGCCACCTTGGCATAGCTTTGTCCGGGATATCGCACTAGAACCACATTCCTTGGGTAATGATAGGATGGATGGGGATCAGCTTGAACGATGAATGCCCATCCTTTTCATAGCATGTTCATCCCAATCTTCCTGCAGTCCATACATCTCAAAATACCTTTATAAACCATCATATGTTAGTGCATTGAGAGATATAAAGCCTTAATTATCACAATCATAAGTATTAATAAAATAAAACAATGACCAATCATACCTTGGTGGTTTGAAGAGTAGAGTGGGGGTAAAACGTTTATTTGGCATGCTCAATGGGGTAGGATAGAACAAGAAGAGGTAATTAAGGGTGGTCAAAAGAGGCCATTTCTGGGCCCAACATCTCCCCCCAAATGTCCTGTTTCATGTCCTCATGCAACAACCTCCATTACTCCGAGTCTGAATCTTGCACTAAGCTCTGTTCATGGAGAGAAGAGAAGTTGTAGTGTCACGTCCCGTTCTGGACCCCGTTACATTAGATGTATATGATGTATATATTGTAAATGATCATGGTGTGGAGCTAAAGGCCAAGGCCCCGCCATTGATCAGTAATGCTATGTTTTGGATTTAATTGTCACCGATTGAATATCGGGGCATGCGGCACATATTATGTTGGCCATTATGTAAATATGCATCATAATTAATTAATGGACACAACCAGCTACGTCCGCGGCAACCAAATCGAATGGGGCATGATTTTCTAAGGATAAGGGGAGAGTGAAATATTTAACCTATGGGCCAATGGGGAAAAGCCAAATGTCTATGAGAAAACCCATCAAACTGCCAACTACCTTTCTTGTCTTTTTCCCCAATCATTTATTTCTGCCAGAATGTGGTTGAGTTAGTTATTGCATGGAAGGGGAAGAGTATGGGCAACCAAAATTCGAATTGGGCAGAGACCCATTTTTTTTTAAAAACGTGTTCTGACTTCCTTGGCAAGAAAAATTCCCAAAAACGTATGCCATTCTGCTATGCATTCACGTTTTTCAGTTTTCTCACGTTTTGGGGAGCAGCTGAAGTTTTTCCTGTGTTTTTCCATCCACGTTTTTGGTTGTTGGCTTCATTTTTCCCAGGGATTGGAGGTCGTTTTTGTAATGCCAGGGCCTGGGTTGTCTTCCTCACGTTTTTGGAGCTGCTGGTGTATTTTTCCATTCACGTTTTTGTGATTTCATGTGTTTTTACCATGGCTGGAAAGAGCCATTCACGTTTTTTACTGTCTCAGCGACTGTTGGTCTCACGCACAGACTATTTGGGACGTTTTTCCCTGCTGGGAGTTGTGCTCACTGGTAAGCTTCAGGGCTGTGTGTTTTCCCCATACTGTGAGCCATTTTTGCTGTTACGATTGGGACTGTGTAATTCGTTTTTCCCTGTTTAAGCTGTGAAGAGCTGAATTAATTGCCGGAGTGCAATTGTTGGTCTTCGGACTGTGTGAGGAGTAAGGGTGTTGGCTTGGTTGCTTGATAAACCTGGTGCTGGAAACCACACAGACAGAGCTAGAGGGCTGACCTTCTTCTCCATCACCCCTGAATAGCACTGGAAGGGAATGCAGGGCCTGAGGGACTATGTAACAGAGAAGGGACTGATTCCTTGTGTTGGGTGTGGATGGGTGTCTTAGAGGTCAGGCTAGTTCGAGTGTAGGTGTTCTTGGCTCTGTAATGAGCTCACCAACTTAGCAAATTGCCTTCATCAACTCCTTAATGGCCTGATAAACCCAACTCGGTTGGCTTGGCTATGTGTTTTTGTGTATCCTGGCTATGTGTAAGCCTGCTAGTTCCCTTATTCCTTGGAGAATCATGCCCAGCTCGGGGGTGGCAGCGTTGCTGAGAGATTGATGAGCACGCTGGCCTATGGTTGGGTGGAACGTTGCAGCGACGTAGCTGGTTGCGGATCAAGTTCACCATAAGATAAGTGATCTTGTGTATTTTACCTCTGCAAATCTTAATTTACTGTAATGAAAATGAAATGAACATGATAAATGCATGTTGAAGAATGCTTGTCTAAATGCATGTTGATTCCGCTGTGTAAGGATAATTAATCATAGCTATGCATAATCTACAATTGTAGTTGTGTATGTTAAATGAATTACATTTAGGCATGTTATACTGCAATGCATTCTCTCTTTCAGCATTTTGTTTTATGAAATTTTTAAGCCTGTATATGTTCATGGGCGGTTAGCCCGGTCTGATCAAGCTCGTAGTCGCGTCCTCTACACCGGTCGGAGGTATGGGGACGTGGCATGTAGGGTAACTCAAAAGTCCCTTCTTTTTCTATGAACCCTCTATGAGCAATCCAATAACTCCGGCATCGCTGCTCCTCTGCCTTGGTTAGTGAGAAGTCCATCCTATATGGTTTTGCTGGCCACTTGATGAGGGGAAATTTAAATTTCAGGCCCAACCAATTAGGCCCACATTTCCTGATACATCCAACATAACCCTCGACCCAGGAAAGTGCCTATTCAAAATTTCTAAAATAATAGGGGTCTCTGCTCGTGAGTGTAGGAGAGGAAACCTGCCATTTGTGCTTACTTCCTTCCAACGCTGCTTGTTGGTGTATAAAAATATGGTTGGCACAGGTAGAAATAACTTCCTCCTACAGTTTCATTATGTGGCGAGTCTGGATGGGGCATGAAAGCAAACTCCTGTGTCGAGCAAGAAAAATACCCAGATTTTGAGGCTCACTTCGAACCCATAGGTTAGAGTGAGCTTCATTGTGAGAAAATGTTTGAAAAGACCCTTCCCACTGAGCATGATTACTCACAAAAGAAGCAAAGGCCCTCAATTGAACATCCCCTGAAAAAGGGACAAGATTTGAATGGCGGTCCAGAGGGCAAACCATCTCATGTAAATATAATTCATGCAACAAATTTTGATCTTCAAAATTACTTCTTAAAAACGTTTCCAAAAATTTTGCTGAGGTCGTTATCTCAAATGACCTCCCGTCTTTCACAGCTCTCAACTTAAACCAAACAAATTGTTCAAACAGGAATACATGGTAAGAAGAAGAAGGTACCCTAGTGCCCAGGAGTTCTTGAGAGAGAGCATACATCTGCTCTTTGTCCTTCTGCATAGACTGGAACTTTTTCAGCTCCCTTAAATTGCTCTATAGCTCTTCCTCTCGAAGTCTCTAGTTCATACGTTCTGCTACCAATTTCTCCTCCAGTCTCCTAATAATCTTTTTATGCTCAGTAAGGGAAATTATCCCTTCTTGGTATTCCTCCACCTGGCTTTTCCATTTTATTACTTCCATCCTCAGAATTGAGACTTTTTCTATACGGTTCATGGTTTCTTCTTCATGATGCTCCTCCTTGTTAGAATCCAGGTAAATGAAGTTTTGAAGGGGATCAATCCACACCTTGTCACCTGATGTACCACATTGGACACCCTGCACATCTGAAGCTATTTCAGGGGGTGCTGGTTCTTGTGTGATAGCAAACTTTTCTGGACTTTCTTCAACAACAACATCCACCACTCTTGGAGACGTTGGTTCTTGTGTAACAGCGTCCTATTTCTGGGGTTCTATCATGGAAATTTTGGCATCCGACTGTGAGGACATTGGTTCTTGTGGAGCAACTTCCTCCTAAATTTTAATTCCATTTTCTACCTGATTATTAGCTGCTATCTCAGCCAGAGGCTGTGAGCCTTCTGGTTCTTATGTGACAGAGCCATGTTCTTCTTTTTCCTCCTACTGTTGAGATTGGATTTCTTCTTCAGTATGCAACTACTCCTCAAGGATTTCAATATCACCTAAGGATTGTGTTCAAACTTGTTCATCTTCACTCCAATCCATATCAGGAATGAAATCCACTTCAGGGTTATTTTCTTGTTGGATTTCAAGAGTCCCTACTGCAACCTTCAAGGATGTTGGTTCTTGTGTGACAACATCCTGACTCAGTTCTTCATCTCCCTGCTCTTCTATGATTTCTGTGTCATGGGACAATTTTGGAGTCGTAGTATAAAATTCTTTATTAGACTCCAGAGTGCCCTCAATTCCTGTTTCTCCTCCCATTTGGTCAGCCACTTGGACAAGCACATTCAGGGGTGTTGGTTCTTGTGTGACAGCACCCTGTTCAACCCCATCATTTCCTTGTTGTTGTGGTTCCACTTCTATAACTTCTGTGTCATGGGAGGAATCCGGGGTCACAATGCAATGTTCATCCCCACAATCAACAATAACTTCATCCCTTGGTTCCTCTATCCCAGATTTAGTGGCAACTTCAGCAAGAATATTTAAAGATGTTGGTTCTTGTGTGATAGCATATTCTTTCTCTACAACTTCTTCCATTGTAGGTGTAGATAGTTGTGTTGTAAAGGCATGAATTACAATCTTGTGGCGTGCTTCCTTAAAGATTTCTCCATAGGTGGGACAGACCACTCTTTCTTCCTCATTGCCAGGCTTGGTAGGATTTGGTGCCTCCAATTGATCTGTAGCCTCCACCAATGTGTGCAACTTCCTTTCACCCTCTTTTCTGCACGCTTCTTTCCAATTTTCCAATTCCTTTCTGAGCGTTTGGACTTCGTCTTTTAATAGCCTATTTTCGAATAAAAGTCCTTCAATTTGGGGTTCTTCTTCGACAGGACCCTGTGGGGCATCAATTGGCCTGGGTTAAAAAATGGGGAACTCAATTTGTGCTTCTAAGGTTTCCCATATTTTCCTTGCTGCTTCTGCTGCTGTAACCGACCTGGTTCTTTTCCTTCTTATTGGTGGAGATATCTTAATTTCATCCTTTGATCTCTTCCTTTTTCTTTGTGGTGCTGGATTTTTTGGATTCACAGCTGAGGTAGAAAGAATGTTCCCAGTTCCAGCATTTTCTTGTTCCTTGGGATGTTCTTCCTCAATCAAAGTTCCTCCCCACTCAGGTGAGGATTCAATGGTCACCAACTCAGTATTTTCTTCTGTTTCCATGGCTCTGTCATCTTCGGGTTCAATTTTCACAGCATCTAATGCTGCTCCAATTTCACCCTCTGCTGTCAAATTTACCCTATTATTTAGTTCTTCCATAGGGTTTTTATGTACATCTTCGCTCAATTGTTCTGCTTGTGCCCCTCGTTGATCCGATCCTCCTGTTGTGCTTCATTTCCCCCCAACTATGGATGGACCTGCTCTTCTTCTATTGGGATACCAGGAAAAGGAGCGGGTTCCTATAGTTGAGCTGTAAATTGCTCCCAAGTTATATTGTGTTGATCAAGGGTCCTTAAGATGATTAATTTAATGAAGCCATGGTGGGTCAGTGAGGCGAGTGGATGTTCGGAAAATTGAACAAACCCCGTCGTATGATATAAATCGTTGAGCAAATAATACAGAATATTTAACAGAACCCTGTGATGGAGATGAGATAGTAAAGGGAATTCAGAATTTAAGAATGTTTGGTACCTACCTTCACAGGTGATATATTGCTTGAGGAAAACAACAACTTGATTCCATGGCTATGGCAATGATTGTAATACTATCCCCCTTTTTGTCGTTTGAACCTGCTCCCCCTCTATTAGAAAGTCCTATACTATTGCAGTAGTGGGGACTCAACGTCCAAACCAAGCCCTTCCCACCTAAGGAATACCAGTGACCTCAGCCATAATGGCTTCAGAAACTTCAATGCGCATTCCCCAAACCATCTCCTGTGATTTTCTGTGAGGTTCAGAGAAAACTATAAAGCTGCTTCATAGTGAAATCCATTCAAACGTTCGAAAAATTCCATCCAACCGACAGCTTGAAAGATAGCGAAGACTGCAATGTTTCTCCCGAGTTCTCGTGTGTTTGAAGGTTCATAGCGAGCCAGAATCCCCATGTTTCTAACTTCAGAATTAGTTTGCAGTTCAACAGATTATAGACTCCGACAATGGAGGTTACAACACAGAGTATGCATGGACCGCTGAGAGGAGAGTTAGGAAAATTTGGAAAGTTTCAGTGCACCGAATTATTTGAAATTTTATTCAGAATTGGGAAAGGTGGCAGTTATTAGGTAGCATAATTAGTCTTTACGTCGCATGGGAAAAGAGTTAATCGGTGCAATAATGGGCATAAAAAGGGAGGTATGACTGATATTGTTAAATCATATTGATATTTAATCAAGTGGTTAATCAAATCCATACCTTCAAAGATGCGTGATGGATGTCCTTCAGAGAATAATAGAACGTGTGGTTGTAGACATTGCGGAAGCCGAACTTGTGCACTGTGGAATCATTAAATATAATCATTATTACGGAGGTACTGTAATAACTCTTTCCATTGGTGAAGCAAAAACCATAGTGTTAAAATGGTCGGAAATATGAAAAATGTCACATTATGGGTCAGATTGTCGGCATCAAGAATCGGAGCCATATCTAGATGAGTTCATAGCGTGTAAAAAGATCTGCTAATAACACAGGAGTCACAGCCGCAGGTCATAAAGAAAGCGAAGCAGAGACGGCTTTCAATGATAGAAAAATCAACTAAATATAGCGGAGTTGCAGCTGCCGGAAAAGATGTCACAGCTGCCGAAAAAGATGTCATAGCTACCGAAAAATATGTCGCAGCTGCCGAAAAAGATGTCACGGCTGCCGAAAAAGAGGGAAGAAAATGTTAAGCGGATAGAAAGTGACTGTGTTGGAGCGACAGGAAAAGGATTTTATGGTCAAAAGTGAAATGGGGTCACAGCATGTGGAAATGGAAGAAGGTGGAGCTTCATGATGCAGCAACTGCCGAAAATGATGTTGCAGCCATCGAAAAATGGTGTCGCAACTGCCAGAAAATGGGTGTTGCAGCTGCCGAAAAATGGGTGTTGCAGCTACCAGGAAAAGGTGTTACAGCTATCGGAAAATGGGTCGCAGCTACCGGGAAAAGGTGTTGCAGTTGCCAAAAAATGGGTCACAGCTGCGACAAATTTATTTAAGGGAAAAAAAATTCTTGGTGCGGGAAGGCACAGAGAAGAAAATGACTTTTGGTCGACAGGCCCGATCTGACCACCCTCCTTGGGCGCTTCCCTGCACATTTTGGAAAAACAAAAAGGTAGATCAAGTGAAAAAAGAAAATACAACATAACGAAAAAAATAATTTATTTATGTACAATGATTCATGCGCGATTTATAGTGTTCAATTAAGGATTGACAGAGGCAAAGAGAAATTCCTGCCCTTGTGCTAGCTGGTAATCTGGATCAGTGGCAATTTGCGAGATAAATGCATCCTTTGAAATTGGTTTATGGTACAGTCGCAGCCTGTGACCATTGGCAAATAATGGTGTGTGGTTTTCATCGATAGTTACCAGGCAGACTATGTCGTTATCAAATACCCTGTCTACTAGGTATGGACCCAACCATCTTGTGCATAATTTTCCCTTGAAATCTCTTTTGAATCTGGAATCGTATAATAGTGCCCAGTCTCCCTCACAAAAAATATTCTTTTTGATGAATCGGTCATGCCAATTTGATCTCTGTTGTTGAATTAACATAGTTTGGTCCACTACAGCTAACCAATTCTCATCCAGTTCATTCAGTTGGTTCAATCTTCTTTTCTGGGCTTCAGTTACATCCAGGTTTACTTTTGTGGCTGTCTTCAGGGTCTTGATTTCAAATTCAATTGGGAAGATGGCACTTTTTCCATACACTAAATCGTAAGGAGAGAAACATGTGGTGTTATGCCAAGTGGTGCGATATGCCCATAGTGCTTCCGGAATCCTGTCATCCCAATCTCTCTGATGGATCTTGACTGTCTTGGTAAGGATAGCTTCAATAAATTTATTAGTGCTTTCCACCTGGCCATTATATTGGGGATGGTAAGGTGAAGCTACCTTATGCTGAACATGATACTTCCGTAGTATAGCTTCAAATTGATACGACATGAACTGTGGTCCCCCATCAGTAACTACTTCCTTAGGTACCCCAAAATGGGTAAAGATTTCACTGTATAGAAATTCGATCACAGCCTGTTCATTAGCCTTCGCCAAAGCTACAGCTTCTACCCATTTGGTCATATAATCGGTATAGACCAAGATGTAGGCTTTCTATTTGGAATGAGGGCTGATAGGGCCAATGAAATCCAGAGCCCATCTATCAAATGGTTCAATTATTGATTGTGGTTGCAGAGGCATTTGATCTAATCTATTGGGATGACCCATCCTTTGGCATCTATCACAATACTGAACATATCTTTTTGCATCCCTGAAAAGAGTTGGCCAATAGTAGCCCATTCTCAGTGCTTTATGTCCTGTCCTTCTGTCTACAAAGTGTCCCACACAATGTTCATCATGGTAGGCCTTCAGTATATGAAATATTTCATCTTCCCTTACATATCTTCTAATTTCAAGATCAGGACCTGTGTAAAAGAGATGACCATTTACCCAACAATACCTGGCACTTTGCTGGATGATTTTTCTCTTTTCTCTTTTATACATATGTGTCGGAAGCTTTCTTACAACCAAGTAATTAGCAACATCTACATACCAAGGGGAATGAGCTGAAACTGCGAATAAATGTTCATCTAGAAAGGAGTCCTCAACAGGCAAATTATCATCACTGTTAGTGAAACGAGATAAAAAATCAGCGACAACATTTTCTTTTCCAGGTTTATCTATGACGGTAATATCAAATTCCTGTAATAATAAGAGCCATCTAGTCACTATGGCATTAGTGACGGGTTTTTTCATTAGATATTTAATGGCAGAGTGGTCAGTGTGCACAAATGTAGGATACCCAGTAATGTAGTGTCGAAATTTGTTAATGGAGTAGACAATAGCTAAGAACTCCTTCTCGGTGACAGTATAATTAAGTTCAGCAAGGGCTAAGTTTTTACTAATATAATAAATTGCATAAGGTACTTGACCATCCTGCTGTCCTAAAACTGCTCCAATAGCGATATCAGATGCATCTGAAGAAATGTGAAAGGGTAGGGTCCAATTGGGCCCTCTTAAGATAGGAGCTGTGGACAGCTCCTCCTTAAGATTAAAAACGTTGTCTGGCATGCTTCATTCCAAACAAACTACACATCCTTCATTAACAGTGAAAAAAAAGGAGAAGCAAGTTTGGAAAAATTCTCTATAAATCTTTGGTAGTATCGAGCATGTCCCAGAAAACTCCACACCTCTTTTTGAGTTGCAGGAGTAGGTATATTTTTTATTACCTTGATTTTTGAGGGGTCCACCTGAATTCCATCAACAGAGATGAAGTTCCCTAATACTACTCCTTCACTCATCATCATATGGCACTTTTCAGTGCTTAAAGAGAGTTGGGTCTGTTCACAGCGAGTTAAAACTTTTTTCAAATTTTTCAATGCTTCTTCAAAGTCCTTTCCATAAGGAGTGAAATCATCCATAAAAATTTCCATACTGTCATTAACTAATTCAGAAAATATGTCGATTACATCTCTTTGAAATGTTGCTGGTGCATTACATAAACCAAAGGGAAGCACTCTGTAAGCAAATGTTCTCCAGGGACAAGTGAAGGTAGTTTTATCTTGGTCTTCAGGAGCAATTTGAATCTTATTGTACCTGCTAAAACAATCCAGGAAGGAGAAGAACCTCTTCCCTGATAAGGTGTCGAGTACTTGATCAATAAAGGGCAATGGGAAGTGCTCTTTTTGTGTGGCTTTGTTCAGCTCCCTATAGTCAACACAGACTCTCCATTTACCATTTTTCGTGGGTACGATTATGAGCAAGGAGACCCACTCGTTGTCTGAAATAGGATATATGAATCCTGCTTCCAAGAGTTTCTAAATTTCTTCCTTCACTATGTCCCTAAGATTGGGGTTCATTCGTCATTGAGGCTAGAACATAGGCTAGGAGTCGCTTTTAATATAAATATGATGGGTGCACAGGTTAGAGGGAATACCCCTCATGTCTATATACTCCCAGAAAAAATTCCTCCTTTTGTTCTTTCAAGAGACTGATCAGGCGCTTCTCTTCATCTAAGGAGAGGCTAGGGTTAATATTCAGGGTTCTTCCAGACTCTACCTCAATGGGAATACTTTTTAAGTTTTTCAATACTAGGATTATGTGTGTGTCACCGACTAGTGCTTCTTCTATGAGATTTTCTTGTTCTTCCTTACCCAGAGTAATGTTCAGGATTTGACAAACTTCTTTATTGACTAAGGTGGGTTCACTGATGAATTTATTAATGGCATTGTCTTCAATTTCATCTTTAAAATTTAAGGCTTTCCCTATAGTTAATAATGGTTGAACGCCCTCCTCTTCCTCTAGCTCCATCCAAAAAGAAGTTTCAGCTTCTAGAATCGGCTGAGCTGGAGGATAAAGAGTGAGGTTCTTAGTCTCGGTGCCATCTAATATGGTCATAGACCCAGATCGACAGCTGATGCAAGAATCAGCTGTGGCCAACCAAGGCCTTCCCAGGATCAATGGGTGTCCTCCCAGCTGCAACTTAGGATGTAAAACCAAGAATTCAGCAGGATACTCCCAAGAGTCAACTGAGATGACGAGATCATCCAGAATTCCTTCAGGTTTAATGGTGGACCTATCTGCCAATTCTAAAACAGTGGGGGTCGGCCTAAGATTAGTGAGCCCAAGTTTTCTTACAGTCTCGATTTTCATGACATTAATCGCTGCTCCTAAATCTACTAGTACGTTGGGTATCTATGTATGCCCAATCTGCACAATGACAGTGGGATTCCCAGGGTCATCATATTTGGCCAATAGGGTTTTTCCTGTTATTAATGTAGATAATTTTCCTATGACGTGGATAGTGGGAGGATCTCTAGGTTTCCTCCCTGGTTTCTTTTTGCACAGGTCCCGAATAGTTCTAGCATATATAGGTACATCTTGAAGAGATTGAAGGAGGGGGATTTTAACATAAAGATTCTTTAACTCTCCTAAGAGGTTAAACTGGGGTTGTCCCCATGTCCTTGGTATCATTAATCTCTCGGGATATGGTGGTTTCCTAATCAGCTGGGTAGGCTGCGTATCGTTGAATTTATCATTATGTGTTTCAGCTGTCCCATTTGTGGTATGTTCAACATCTTCTATAATATGGGTTGTATCAGATAGATGCTGTGGATTCATCTCTTCTTCATGTACAGAGGGTGGAACATCTTCTATGATTACAAGCTCTACTATTTTCCCTGGCCGTAAGGGAATATCATTGCAAGGAACATGAGAAAGGGAGTAGGCAGGCATGTTGACAGTCTCAAATTGATGGACTATTTTAATGTTTGGATTAGGATTAGGTTGAGCAGGTAGCTGAGGTTGTATCGGTACATTAGGGGAATAATTGTTCTGCAACTGCAGCTGTGACTGCTGATGAGGGTATTGAGGATATTGAGGATATTGAGGAGGGTATGGTTGCTGTTGATGTGGATTTTGTTGAGGAAACTGGTTCCCTGGATGGAAATTCCTCCAACCAGGAGACCAAGAAGTTGGTTGGTGTGGTGGCTGTGTCCAGGGATTCCATGAGTTATAATTTTGCATTGAAGGTTGAGAAGGGTTCCACACAGAATAAGATGAAGGGAATTGTGTATTCACATTTTGCATATTATTCCAATTACTCATATTATTCAAAAATGGAAATGAGTTTGGCGTCATACCTTGGTTTCGAGGCTACCAAGGTTTCTTTTGTGTAATGAAGTAGGCCAGTTCCACCTCTGGAGCTGATGCCTACAAAACAGCCTTCACTTGGGGAAGTGAGGGGCACTCTTTTGTTTCATGGTTCAACTCGCACAACTGACACATTTCTACCTTTTCAAGTGGGCACTCTTTCAGATGGTGGTTCTTTCTACATCAACGGTAGACCACACCTAGTGTGAGGTCCTCTACTACCTATTTTTTCTTTGCCCTCAGGACGTCGATTTTCGAGGAGATAGAGATCATCATTTCGGTTTTGAAATTTTCAAGGAGGTTGCCTATCTCTACATGGGTGGCTCCTCCATTAGATGACTTCTGAGTTCTGTCGAAGACATCACATTCTAGCTTATATGTTTGTCCCGCTTGTTATTCCTGGAAGATCCCCTGGAGTACCTTTTGCATAATTCCACAATATGTTTGAAAGACTCCTTGGAGATATCCCCCTTTCCTAATAGATTTGACATATCTATTCAATCATCCCTAATCCCATGAAGTAGGATTATCTTGAGCGCATCTAACCCCATGTTCATCTGTCCAGCTCTTTACACATTGTATAAGAGCCTTTCTACAAATTCTTCCAGACTTTTGTCTTCCTTCTGCACCATTTTGAACAATTCTTCTCTTTTGTCTTTGGTGTTGCAATATTCCTGATATTTCTCCAGGAACACCTGTTTCATCCTGTCCCAATTAGTGATAGTTCCACCTCCTAGGCTCATGAACCAGCGTAATGCATTGTCCTTCAGAGTGGCAGGGAAGAGCTTCAGCTTTTTTGCATCAATGACATAGTCGTAGCTGCGACAAAGGATATCAAACTCGAAAAGAAATTCATCTGCATCCTCTGCCACTTTTCCATGGAAGCGAGGCAACACTGATGGTGATATATTTTTCATAGGGGTTGTTCCTTCTGGCTACTGAATTGGGAATTGAAGTGTAGCCACCATTCCTTCAGGCAGGAAATGATCTTCCTGATGATGGTTTTCCCCCATTACCTCTTCCTCGTCAGATTCATGTTTGTTACTCATTCCTTATTTTTTTTTCTCTTCTTCGTTCATTTCTTCATTCATCTCCTCATTCTTTTCTTCATTATTTTCTTCATTCTTCTCCTCGTTCTTCTCCTCATTCTTTTCTTCGTTCTTCCACTGATCAACAATATTTTGGTGGAATTGTGTCCACTCTTCTTTAGTTACAACCTTCCCATAAATGTGGTAGATCAAGATTCTACCAGCAGGTCTGGTTGTACCAGCCTTGTCCTCTTCTGTAGGGATATTTGAGGTTGTCGCAGCTCCTCGTGTGTTCTCCACTGTGGACCCTGATGCTGGTGACCCAGGATCGGCAGGGCTTCTTCTAATAGGCATTTCCTAATGGCAAGCCCTGGTGGATGAATCATTTTTTTCAACAAGATCATGAATGAATGTTCTTCTACCCAATTGTGGACCTCGACCACGACCTCGACCACCTGCACTGTTAGTATTTTGTGGGGTTTTGGGAGTCAAAAGATGATCATGCTTTACCCTTCTTGTATTCATGCAACCCAAATCATTACAATGAAAAATGAAAAATACTAAATAGAAACAATTACAGGATGCAACTAATGATGATGTTTAATATTTATCCTTCCCTGACAATGGCGCTAAAATGTTGGGCACCCAATATGCAAGTGAATTACAACTAACATACAGAGTGTACAATATTTATTATCAACCTAGGGAATTCTTGTATTTCAAGGATAACATGCACAATATATCCTTAAACATGAAATTATTGTAATTGAACAATCCTATCCTCTATTCAGCTATGCTCATCCCAAGAATCTAATTAATCCAGTTACCTTCTAAGGAATGCAATCACAATTACCTTTTGTTGTTTTTTATCTAAGAATGGAAAGAAAAAATTCACATCTAGATTACAGCTGTAGATAAAGGGAAATCTATTCAAATCTCTTAATGATTAACTCAACTATCTAATCTGATTATCGTAAGAATCCAAAGACATAAATTAAATATTGATCTAGGAATTCAAAATACAGAAATTGAGTTCAGTTGTTCTATGAATTTGAAGTACAGGAATGAAATTCTGTAATCATAAAAATAAGAGACAAGATGCAAAGATTCATAAAAGCAACAACTAAAAGATCTAAGGATGAACAGAGTTGTTACAGTTACCACACGAATTGCATAAGAAATAATTACCTACTCAGTCGACTGTCACACCATGCCACTACAGGTATCCAAGAGATGCAATCACAACACACTGTAAATCCACACTTGTTACAGCTTCCTATGAAGAAATAAAATTAACATAACATCACACAACAAAATAATTGAAAATGCGTAATTCAACTCAGCGATACCTATGGAAGGCGGGCCCATCCTTAACATAGAGATGCTGAATGAACACACGTAAAAACCTTTAGATCAGAAGTAACTCCTTGTATTAAAATATAGACCGATTACACAATTCCTCCTCATAGCTAATACAATGAATTGATTATTAACTTTAACCACCCCTGGTTCAAAACAATTCTCCATATTTATACAATGTAAATCATAACATCCTATCCTATTATGGGGCAGCCATGAAGATCTCTGATCTTCAGGCACCCTAAATGACAACAGTTGTTACAAACATGGCAGGATGAAAAATAGGAAATATAGGAAAACTGTTAATCTCCCCAGGAGTGACGATATCTTCAGGTTACAGCTATACACGAGCAGTGACACACTGTTGACCTCCAAGTCTGACGCATTCTGTTATAGCCACCTTGGCACAACTTTGTCCGGGATATCGCACTAGAACCGCATTCCTTGGGTAATGATAGGATGGATGGGGATCAACTTGAGCAATGAATTCCCATCCTTTTCATAGCATGTTCAGCCCAATCTTCCTACAGTCCATACATCTCAAAATATCTTTATAAACCATCATATGTTAGCGCATTGAGATATATGAAGCCTTAATTATCACAATCATAAGTATTAATAAAATAAAACAATGACCAATCATACCTTGGTGGTTTGAAGAGTAGAGTGGGGGTAAAACGTTTATTTGGCATGCTCAATGGGGTAGGATAGAACAAGAAGAGGTAATTAAGGGTGGTCAAAAGAGGCCATTTCTAGGCCCAACAACAAGCAGTCTACATCAAAGAAAACATGGTGAAAGAATAAACCAACAGATCAAAGGGATTGCTCAGAGAGGTTCTTCTCTTCCCATGAGCTTTAAACAAGTCTATCACTCACACAAAAGGACATTGTGGATGGAAGAACCCATACCAAATTCTCAAAATAGGAGAAGCAATCAAGAAAGACTCAATAGACAAATGTGATTAAAATAGAAAGAATCAAAATAATTCTAATAATCACGGGAATGAGGAACAAACGAATACATCCGTCTAACCTAGTTACAATCTTGTGCAGTAATATCCAGTGGCCACCAAAAGACAGAGGAAAAATGAATCTCATATTTTGGCCCCAAGAGAGTTATCAAGACTTCTAATCCTAGTTACCCTACTCCCAAAATACTACAATCAATGTGATTTAGAAATTTTTACATCCCTCGATAAGTCTAGATTCTTAAATGATCTCAAAGAATGCATTGAATAAAATGCTATATATCCATAATCAAGTACCATGCAGCAGTCTTGTTTTCCAAAGATAGTTTTTTGAGAGATCTGTGTTTGCCATCTAGTCGTCGATTGTTGCTACTGTAACTGCTTCCCCAAAAAAAATTGCATTTTAGGTCCACTCCTTACTTTTGATTGAAAGCTTACCTAGACTAGTTTTTTCAGTCCTAGGGAATCCATCTTAAACACTTAGTTTTTTCCCAAAAGGTTGACAAAGGATTTTTTTTCTAAGTTAAAACGCATCCTTTTCCTCCGACATATCGGAGTAATTTAGCGATTTTCTTTGACGTTTCAGAGGAACTTAGCCAGTCGTTCTGACACATCGGCTTGGGAAAAATAAGTTTTTCTGTGAACTTTCGTTTTGGCACAACTCGTTGAAAATCACCGACACGATCAGGAGTAACTCACGAGTGACCTCTGATGTAATAAGAAGAATCAAAGAAAGTTCCCTACGTTTACTTATGACCCAGTTTCAGAAAGTTTCAAGTTTCCCACCGATTCATTCATGATCAATACAGTGATAGAGTAAAAAAACCAATCAGAGTATTTTGGTGAGTTTTTGACAAAACCATGGAAGAAAAATCATCATTTTCTACCGACATGTCAAAGAAAACTCATCATTTTCTGTCGACACGATCGAAGAAAACTTGTTATTGGCCACTAACACGGTCGGAGAAACTTACGTTCCACCACTGATAGTGTCGGAGGATTTTTGGAAGATCATCGATAGATTAGCATTTCACAGCAAGTGACCATGTTTTTACCACCTACTTCATTAAATTCCCCATCAACCACATTAATGACTTCTTTTTTTGTTTTATATATATAAATATATGTGTGTAGTGTTCTTTTTTATCTACTGCAAACGTCATTTTGAAGAGCATCCAATCACCAAGAGACAACTGGAACTTTCACACTACACCCAATACCATGTCCATCTCTACAATCGTCAGGTATGCCTTTTTGACCCTGTACTCTTGTCAAATTTTAAAACCTTTATATATTTGTATTAGGGTTGGGTTAAACGCGTTATAGCCTCTTTTCACCTTGATTTTTTTCCTCTCCGTTCCAAATCCCCTTTCGTGGTAAAACCCTTGTCTGCAGCCTCTAGAATTTCTTTCGTTCCATTTTCCACGGTTAAAATCCTCCAAGGTTGGGGTTTGAGTAGTCTTTTGATCCTCACATCCATATTCATGCCTAGTCGTGAATTTGTTCCTACATATTGTTCCTTTCTACATGACTATCCTTCTGGAGACCTGGTCTTGCATTCAGACCTCTTAGGGAAGATATTCTCCCCAAGCCGAAAAAATCCATTTCTTATAAACATCTTATTACATCTCACTTCGCATCAATTCTAGGCTTGGGTGAAGATTCCTATTCTTACTCGCCTTTGCTTCTCCAATGTTGGGATTTATGTAAAAGGAGCAATTTTGTCATTTTGGGTTACGCATACTCATTCTCTACTTCACCACAACTATATTAGGAGGATATGTTGAGCACCCTGTGTGCAAGGATATTATTAGTGTTACTTGAGACCGCTCGGTTTCATAATGGGGTCACAAGGTTTTTAGGGTTTAAGAGTCCACTTTTCATCGATATGGAATGAGCTATTGCGACAGTGTATTGATTTCTCCTTTTGGGAATCCTTGACTTGAATTAGATTGAGAGAAAAAAATATTTCACCTCAACATTTCAAAACAAATCCTATCAACTCCACTAACCTGGATAAAATCAACTAATATTTATGCATGAAAAAACAATCGGAAAAATGATCATCTTTTAGTTTGTTATGACCTACTATTGTTTCTCAAAGAAACGAAGGAGGAGATATGATAACAACAAGGTGTAACTGACACAGTGGCATATACACATGGGCTGATGAGTTTCCATTTAAACTTTGTAAACACGTACCCTTTTCCACAAGCATAAATGGATAAGCAACTTCTAAGGGGGTACCTCTCTCCACCTCGCAAAACTATTCCTGAGTGGCCAGCAAGAGAGTGGTGAATATAGCTATGTTCTATATTCTAACACTAGACACTGATTGCACTCTCCTTTTTCAAAGAACAGTGATTCATACACTTAGTATATTCTCCTCTCATTTTGGGTTATTTCATTTTTTATATAATAATGCATGTCTATTCATTTAGTTATTCGAGATAACCACAGTATTACTAAGACATCTTTCACCATGCTCATGTCACAGGTTCTACTCTCATCGAGAATGATTACCTCCCAAAGGACAATTTGAAAACGATAAATTCACACCATGCCTAAAAGGAGTGAAAAAAATAAAGCAAAGGCCAATGAGGTCCATTCAGATGTGGAGATCATCTCCAGGACCGAGATCAAATTTTAGGACACTAAGGCCATTACAGGAGCTTCCCCGAAGTTCAAATGGGGAAATATCTATCCAATTATTAGAGACCAAAAAGTCCCCAATGTTAGTCTAGAATAAATTTTCTTGTATCCAAACATCAAAAACTCGGGCATTACTAAGGCCGCTACATGCCCAGAGCTGTTCCCGTGCTCGAAGGTTATTGGGTGGATTTTTCCTTAGACGAATCCTTCCACATTGATTATTTCAAATATAGAGGGGGAAGCTTTTGGCTCTTTCACTCCAGCCTACATAACCTTGAATTGCAAATTGACCCTTGCATAGGTGATGATGACCTATGAGTAGGTCAAATATGTAGATATTGATATCTTGGAGTGTGCAAATAAGATGATGATAACAGGAAAAAAAGTGCACCAAAAGGAAACTAGAGAATATGATTCCTCAAGCTTATGAACCTCATTTAGGATCATAGCTTTGATGTTGAATATGATTTTTTTCTGATCAAATGGAACACTGTATAAATTAAGTTGGATCTCGCTAATATACTATGTGACCTTTGAAGGAACAATTTTCAATTGGGAAGACATCATATCGAGTAGCTTGTCATCCTATGTAGCTGTCACACGGGGAGGGATAAATCAGAAAGGGTCATAATTTTACATGTCGTCCTACCTGATTGATTGCATTATTTGCAGACACCCATTTTCCAAGCTCGCGTGCACTTGGACACACACCAAGGCCCCTGTATATGTTGCTTATCAAATTCTCTGGATGCATAGGTATACAAGTTTCTACAAGCTTATCTATTAAGATTTTATGATGCCCCTTTATGAGTTTATCTTCCTCAAAGAACCCAATTTCTTATCGGATAATGCCTTGGAATTTATTGGCGAATATGGGGACTATTTTTCTCAAAAGAGGGAACATACTTGAAAATGTATGGAGGCTCCAAAGATGCATTACTACTGCCCAAATATGTTACATACTATGTAGTACATAAAGAAGAATTTAGGAAAATGTTCATAAACGGAGTACGTAAATTCCTCTATGACATGAAAAAGGAAACCTTCTCGCCACTATCTTTCTACATACTATGTAGTACATAAAGAAGAATTTAGGAAAATGTTCATAAACGGAGTACGTAAATTCCTCTATGACATGAAAAAGGAACCCTTCTCGCCACTATCTTTCTACATAGGGAGTTACAAATTCACCAAAATAAAAAGTTCCTCTGAGTTTGTAAAATAGTTGGAAATTTTTTAATTTGGAGAGAAATGTTTTTGTTGGCCTCTTCTTCCTTCTTGTCTCAACCCGTGGTTCAACAACAACAAAATACCAACAAGAAACCAAAATACATCGGCCCGACAGAGCAATGTCAGCTGGAAACACCTGTGGGACAAGCGTAGTCTCACCCAAGAAATCTTAATGTGTAACTGCCAGAACCATGTTTCCGCAGTTGGTGAGGGAATTACAGTCACTTGGCGCGCAGCCAAGGTGCTCGATAGAGATGGTGGGGTGGAGTCTTTCACTTTGCGATAGAGTCACAACTGTGTGCCACAATTGATGCACGACGCAAGCTTATCCTTACAACTCAACAACTGGCACAACGATGTGACACAAATGATACTTTATATTTGACTGACACTATGTGACTTATATTATAACTTAGCAGCTTGACCATGAACTCATACATATCATGTTGACGATACATTAACATTCATTCCTTCACTAACTAGTAATATTGCGACATACATTCAACAATAACCATAAACTATGAAAATTAAGCAAACATTCACATCATCATTCAATCATTCAACAACATCCATCCATTTGACACAGAAAATTAACGTGGAAACCCATCTAGGAAAAACCACCAAGGTTCTCTTCATCTGGCATGAGAAATATATGTAGCACCTTGCAGTCTGCAACCTACAGACTATTCTTAAGATATGTCTATTTAACTCAATGTCTTCTTTCTCTCATGCTCTGTAGTTTATTCTTCTATCTACTCCTATTGATCGGCACACAGCCTGGATCAACTCTTCTACTTTACTATCTACACAATCAGATGCAGATTCCTTCTACTACTAGCGGCTTGTGCACTGAGCTGCAAGATTTGTGGTTCAATAGCCTTCTAATTCTACTAGAATCCTCTCTGATTCACTGAACAATACTGAAGTTAGTAGACCTTCTGTCTAACTTACTGAGAAAGAGTAACAAAATATAACAAAGTCTAACTTGAACTAACCCTTATACAGAGCGGTTTCCTCCTATATATACTATTTACAATACCATGCAGGGTCAACTAAGTACTACTCAGTTATTACAGATGCAATTAGACACAAAACATATCTATTACATTAAATTTCGACCCATACCTAGCCGTGAAAGTCCTCTATGACATTAACCACAGCCTTAACTAGTTGTAGAAACCTCTTTCATCCTGTCTACACTAGTCCTAACTAGCCACAATATTGTCCTTGGTCTTCTGTCGGTTGGACCTTATGCAGTCTTTCATCGGTTTGTACCTATTCTGGTTTAATTCTCCCACCTTCCTCTTCCACCGAATCGTATCTTCCTTCCTCATCGCAGCTCTTCCTTTACATGATTTTCTCTGTCGCGCGCCCACTTTTCCTCTTGCGCTTACATGGCAGATTCTTCCTTATGCACTTTTCCTACCCCAACAGGCCCCCAACACTCACATGTGGCTCATCCTAAGCCACTAAGAAAAATGGATGTCTCCGCAAAATTTTGAGTGTTCGCAAAATTCAAGCTTCTGGCTCAGGCTGCGCGACAGGACCAACCTTGTCTTAAAATTCCTTCAAAATTTGTTGCACCTTGGCAACTTCCTCTATTACTTCCTCCTCCTACTTGGCCAATTGTTCCACCCGGTTAGAACTGATGTGTTTCGACGGTCTTTCTTATAGTGATTGTGTGATGTGTTGAAACTTCTGTTGTACAAGCTGAATAAGACATGTCACTCATGCTGCTTCTGACTGGTGCACAGCTACTTCCTCATTCCTAGTCCTCTCTTGGTCATGGAGGGCTTGGGCTTATTACTGGAGCTGCATGATATCAACCATTTTTGTCACCTTCTCTTAAAGAGACAACTTATTCATCTTTTCCTTTACCACAGTGATTTTCTCATCAGCATGCCATGCATTTTCCTTGCTCTTTTCCCCAAACACATCCGCGAGAAGCACTTCCCATATCATGGAAATGGCTTCAACTGCCTCAGCACAGAGTTTTTATCCTATTCTTTTCCTTGCAACAACCTTAGATGTTGCTTTTATTCATGCTTCAAGCACCTTTGGAAGTGTTCTTGGTACCTTCTTTTCTTGAAGCTCTTCCACTTGGTTCTTGAGTTCCACCATGATCTTAGAGAGGTGGACAACCCTGGCGACTGAGTCTTTGTCCTCTTAACCTTGTTTCGATGGGCACTCCGCAACCGTGCCTTTGATGGCTTCAGCGAGTGCAAGTCTCCTCTGCTCTCTTGCCTTAATTTCCTACTCCTTTTCTCTAAGGAGGGTCTTGCCCGTTGTCGCCTTCATTTTCTGCTTGGTCACCCGATACGCTACCACATGTTCCCTAATATGTACCTCAGTCGCAGATACCTACTAGACAACATAGACTTCAGCTAACATGAGTTTAGAGAATTCAATGCTCAACATCTCAAACCCGTGGAAAACATCATCATACTTAGGTGTTATCGTCTCCATTACTCATGCCTATATTTCTAACTTGATCAGAGGCACCAACTCTGGTGTTACGAACAGGATACTGGGGTCTACACCATAAGTTTCAGCCTCAATAGTAGTTTTAACTTCGTTTATGGCCTCTGTCAGCTGGTTGATATGTTTGGCGAGCTTTTTGGTCAGTCGCAGTTGTTTCTTACTTATTCCTTTTAAGATGGAATTTACAACCTCCGCAATGGAATTGGAAAACCAGTTTATGTCCTTGTCAGCTAAGTTGACCATGTTAGCCGATTTGTCTGCTTTCTTCTTCTTGCACAGATGATGCTCTGTGCTGCGCAACTCTTCGTAGTCCTTCTCACATCCTCATCAGTAGGTGTTCCCAAAGAGTCATCATGCTTATCATCATCATCATATTTGTTCTTCTCATTGTCATCATCATCAGAGCTCAATGACTTATCGTCTTTCCCATCGTTGCCATCATTGTCTTTTCCATCTTGTTGTTCATTGCTGTGACCATTCCCTTGGCCATTCCATTGACTGTTTTGCACATTAGTACATACGCCAACATTTCCACCTTTGTTAGCTGGATGTTCTTCTCAGTTTCTGCCTTCAACCATCGTCTCTGCTAGTGGGTCACGCCATTCTTCAACCCACTCCTGGATAATTACGTCTACATTCGTATCAACGATCACAAAACCTACCTCTTGCGCTTTCTTGGTTGGGTCCTGCTTAGGTTCTAGAATAGTGTTATGTACCCCAGCCTGGAAGTTTATGAACGTCATGTATCTGTGCACCATTGCAGCCGTTACTCTATGGGATTGCCTGATAAAATCACGCAGGGCCTTTCCATGCAAAAAGAACTCGATGTTATTGTCTATCTGGTGGATCTTGTCCTCCTTATTCTCCCAGAGGTTCTGATACTTTACGCCATGGAAAAGCACTGGGATATCCATCAGTTGGTATTTCGGTGGAAAGAGATAAGGATGAGTATCCAGGAGTAATGAAATCTGGCCCTAGGTTCCTCCTGCACCTGCTCTACATCATCTATCAATTCGTTCAGCAGGAACTGTGACCAGTTGAAGGTGACTCCCATAGTGCATTTCTTTTCAATTTCTATCTCCCAAGCGGTGCATTCAACAGGTCTCATCATGCGCAACAGTTTGCAAGATAATATTCTGGATGTGAACCTTACCATATTGTCCCTTATGGGGGTAATGAGAAATCCCCTACCTATGCGCTGAAGGTTATACTTCTGCTTCATCTTGGTGATGCCTTTGTTTTGGAAAAAATATGGTGAAGGGTCTCCTCCTATATTCGGTAGACCCATTATTGATGAGATGAGCTCGATGTCAACAGGGTAGGGTCGGTCGAGCCATAAACAACCCTTGTGAAAGCAGACAAGGAGCTGCTTCACATACATAGTTACCTGTGTGTTGTGCCCAAATTCTAGCATGAACAACAGATTCGGCAAGGCTGCGTGATCGACACCGATTCCCCAGTCCATTGGTACTAAGATATGGGCCTCAATCAGCCCAGATTGAACCATAAACATATAGTTTTTCCTTTCTAATCCCACCTATTGGTGGGTGTCGAATCCTCAAACTACAACCTAGATATATTTTGCATTATCTCTGGCAACAGGGGTACACCATTAGGGATGCGAGGTGTCACCAAGGTTTTGCACACTTTCTTCAAGAGCATCACTCTCTGTGCATGAGATCTCCTCGACCTAAAATAGTGGGGGAATATCTCCTCTTCTCTGGTGGCGTTAGCATCTTGGGGTGGTGAGTCTAGTGCATCCTCCTCCATCAGGTCCTGCTCATCCATATTCACAATGGCCTTAGCCTTGTTTTTTTTTTACAGTTGTGGCCTGGATGACTCTCCAGTCTGTCTCGAAGGAACGACCCATTGTGGACCTGCAACTCATGGATTCTTAATAGGTTTCAGCACGGGGCCCAAATGAGGGCGTGGGATAGGGGTCGAACCAACCACAGGGACTAGTTTCTTCCTTCGTCATGCCATTGATTCTAGTTTTGGTTCTGGCTCATGTTTTTTTACCTCAGGTGATTCGATTTCCTCTTTAATCAAACATAGTTGGGAGAGAGTTACATCAGAAAGCTCACTGGCACTAGAAATCACAATGACCATGGATTTTGGCTTGCTCTCTGTTACAGGCTTTAGCTCTATCAACTCTCAGCTCTGGTTCTCTCTTGTTCTCTCTGTTTGCATAAACTATTTCTTGGTGATGAAGCCTCATATTTATAAGCACCTACATGTCCTGCAATTGTCAGTTTGATGGGATATCGAGGTCTTGTCAATCACATGGGCTTCTTGTTCAACACATTCCTCATCAATTCAGCTACTTGAGTTCTTCATTGTACCTGTCAAGGAAGTTATGGTAGTTATGACAAGGAAAACTGATGGGACCAAAAATTACATCATCATTCTCCTCGTATCTCGTCGAATTGATGATGCTTAGTTGTCATAACTGCCTCAATCTTCACCAAATATTGGCACTTTAATGTCATGCATCATGTCATTCCCACTTTTTCTTGTGATTTGTCTAGTTCTGTCGCATACATGCGACATAACAGTTTCCTTGCATTCTCTTTTTTTTCGTGTGCATCGCAATATTAGCCAGGCATGTTGTGGCCATCATAGTAAAGTTTCAGTTGAATGTCATTCACCATACCCATGACATATGTTCCATCTAGTTTCTGTATTTTTACTGTGCCCACATCAAAGATGTGCGTGATCATATATGGGCCTAGCCAATGCGTTTTTCAATTTCCTGGATGTTTAAAGAATTTACTGTCATATAGAAACACAAGTCCTTCAACTTTGAATGGCTTATCCTGGATATGGTGATCATGCCATGCTTTATTCCTTTTCTTTTCGACAGTCTGATGGAATACCACGACGAAGCATTCTTATTCCATCTGAATAAGCCGCGACAACCTTTTCTCAACAACTTCTCCTTTGGTCATCTCTGTCAACGCAACAATTATTAGACTCGGCACAATGTACTGCATTGGCACAACAGCTTCTTGGACATACACCAATCTAAATGGGGTGTTCCCTAATAGTCACTTCCAAGTTGTGCGGTATGCCCACAACAGAGCTGAAACTCTCTAGTGATAGTCATCTCGACGCATGTTGCATACTTTGGTTAAATCATTCTCCAAAATCTTGTTGAAGGCTTCAACTGTTCCATTCTCCTGAGGATGATAAGGTGTCGTCTTCTTATGCTGTATTTAGAACTATGCAGTAAGCTCAGCAATCATTTTGTTAACAAAATGCGTACCTTGGTCGCTGAGTAGAATTTTTGGACAGCCAATCTGGTCACCGCATTTTTAAATAAGAACTTCATCGCAGTTATAGCGGTGCAATCTTTAACAGGCATGGATTCTACACATCTAGTTAAATAGTCTGTCATAGTAATAATGTAGCGCGCTCTAGTTCTCTTACCTGGTGGACTGATTGATCCGATGAAATCAACAAGCGGAATCTCGTCGCGATGCAATGGTTTTCTTGTTCTCTGCCAGATATCACAGCGCCAACAGAAGCTCTTAGTGTCCATATGTATGGTTGGCCACCATAATACTGCTTGCAATATATTGCACACAGTTGCATTTCCTACATAGTGTCATCCTGCGACACTGGCATGTGCTTCACTCATTACCCAAGGTGGCTCATGGTAAAAAACACATTGACGGAGTATTTCATCTGTGCCTAGTTTGTACAAGTGTCTAGAGATCAATGTATAATCAGAAGCTCTGACAACCAAATGTTTCTTCCTGTTAATGGATAATCCTTCAAGCGCATAACCTATGCTGAGGAGATGGATGATAGTGTTAAACTCTGTATTCTTATCATCCATCACGTGGATCGCAAATAGTTGCGCATCAGGCAAGTTATCCTCTAGACTGGTTTGTTCTTCACCACTTTCTGTCCATGATAGGTGGTCTAGCCTGACATTCAGTCGACCAGGTTTAAATATGACCTCAAAGTCAAACTCTTGAAACAGGAGGAGCTATCGACAAATATTCCCCTCGAACATTGGATTGTTGACCAGGTACTTCAATGTAGAATGATCAATGTACATTTTGAAGTGTCCACCCAACAAGTAATGTCAAAATGTTTTGCAGCACATAGACCATGGAGAGGCCTTCTCTTTCTGTCATGGTGTAATTATTCTCTGTCGTTGACAGTTTCCTCCTAGCTAAAGCAATAGGGTGGTCATGCGCACCCTCTCCCAACTGTGTCAAAACAATGTCGAGTGCGAAAAACGATGCGTCGACATGAACATGGAACTCCTTCTTCCAGTACAGGAATACAAGTATTGGCATAGTGGCCATCTTGTTCTTTAATTTATCGAAGCTCTCCTCGCAAGGTTCCATCCACTGAAACTTTGCATCTTTTTTCAACAGCTTCTCCATGAGTGCAGTTATCTCTGCATATCCTCCGATGAATTTCTTGTAGTAGCCTATGTGTCCTAGTATTGATCTGAGTTGCGTGACTGATGTGGTTGGTGGTAATTCAAGGATAATCCATGCTTTTGTTGGGTCAACCAAAATTCCATCGCGACATACAACGTGACCCAAGAGAAAACCAAACGGTGCGCAAAAAATACATTTCTTGGAATTAAGCATGATCTGATACTGGAGATAGCATCCCAACATCATGTGAAAACTATCAATATGGTCTCTTACTAGACCAAACACAGTCCAATCATCAAATTAGACCTCAAGAAATTTATGAATGAAATCCTTAAAAGAAGAAACTACTATTCTAGAAAAAATAGCAGGTGCATTCTTGAGTCCAAAGGGCATTACCGTATACTTGTAGCATTCTCATTCTGTGATGAAGGTCATTGTATGGTGATCCTCCTTCATGATTCTAACTTTATGATAGCCATAGAAGCCATTAGTGAATGAATACATCTCTTTTCCTCTAACAGTTTCCAATACTTCATCTATAAATGGTGTTGGGAATGGATCGTGCAGGAATGCATCGTTTAGCTTCCTTAGGTCAACACAGATCTTGAATTCACCTGTGGTTTTTCTTATCCTTGATCATAATAGAGTTGATCCACTCTGATTACTCAACAATTTCAATGATCCCTGTGTCGAGCGTGCAATCCAATTATGTTTTTACCTTTTCTTTATACGTCGAATTCAACCTATAAGGTCGTTGTTTGACTAGTTTAGCATTTGTTCTCAGGGAATTTTCATCTCTCCCAGATCGTCGACTATTCCCTTCATCTCTGAGAAATTGGTAGGAAATAGGTCTTGATACTCATGCTGCAAGTCTGTGATCTTTGCAACTGTCTCTTCATCCCAATAATCTCCTATATTGGAAAACTTTAGGTTCTCTAGCAACCCAATGTTTACTTTCTTGATTTTCAGTGACTTGAGGAACTGGTTGCTTGAAATAGCACTTCCTTCTACTACGCATGTACCCTCTATTTCCAATATTTTTATGTTAGTTAGGTCATCATCTGGGTCTCCAGCTAGATTATAGAAGGCCAACCGTTGCTGGATGGTCATGCTGCACTGGTGGGAGTTTTCATCTTCGACAAAAATTTCAGTAAATATATTTTCCTTTATAGTTTGAAGCACAACATCAAATGTAGGTTTCTCATCAGAAAATTCAAATTTGTGCGTGAACCCTTTAGCTACTTCTTCCCAATCCTAAGTTCCTTGTCGCAACTCCATAGATGTATACCAGCTTCGAGGTGTCATTTCCAATGTGTGAATGAAATGATGGACCCATTCCTGACACAAGTATTTTGAAAATGCGGTGCGACAGTGATTTATGTGATCGACAAGGTTTGATAGTTCTGCATACTTGTGACTCACAGTGGTGACTTCTTCAACGAATCTGGCTTCCATCAACCTTCGAAACTGTGGCCATTCTAATATGGAATACTTGTGTGTACCCCACCATCTGGAAGGCGTAGCTTTTAGCACATGGTTTAGCGCAGACAAGCGTTGCGACTCTGTGACAACTCCTTCAAACTCATGTAGGAAGGTCGCAAGGTTAAGAAAACCTTCATAGGTGGGTATCTCTCTTAGCTCGTTCTCCACCCATCGCAAAAACCTTGTAACTCGGGCACACCTTCTCATAGAGACCTCATGCAACCGGTTTTTCCAATTCTCCAAGGCCTCCCCTGAGTCAGATACACATGAAATAGCACTCTTCCATATTAGGTTTCTATCTATTGTTGGATTGATGTAATATTCTTGTAGGGCGGTGACATTGTAGATATGGTCAAGATAATCACCCTATCCCTCATTGTAGATAGGGTCGATGTATCTCTGTCCCTATAATGGATCAATGGGTGACACTACCCTCATTTCATCATCCTCGAATGAGAGTCTCATTTTCTTGATATAGATAATGGTCTGATTGTCTATGGCCCAATCTATCCCCAACATCGCGGGATATCGGTTCGTGTCGTCGACAATGTTAATGACTTCAAAGTCTACAAATGTGTGCAACCCTTCAATTCCGATAGGGACTTGAATCAACCAACCAATTGGTAGAACCTTTTCCTGATTTGAAAGTCACAACTGGACATGAGACCAGTCCAAGCACGGCTTGCCCACAATCTCCCAGGTTTGTCGCATCAAAATATTGATGTCCGAGCCCAAGTCTAAAATAATGTAGCCCATGTCATAGTCTCCTATGTGCGTAGTCATTCTTAACTCACACCCATTTTTAAAATAATTTTTAACTTGGTTAACTCTCCTTTGTGGTTGTGACTCTTCCAGGGTTTCCTCTATCAGTGCTTGTAGTTCTACAACAACATCTTTATCTTGAATTATCGCTAAGAAACTTGACAGAAATGTTTTGAGCTTACTAACCTTTTTCAGGATTTGCTTCTGGAATATATGTTGGAAGCATTCAGGAATCCTTGATGGTTGTTCTTGATCTACAAACTCTGGCCGCACGTCCAAAAAGACATGCTTCTATTTTTTAATGTCGAATGGTACTTTCTTCTACATCGCGGGTTGTGCCTGCGGTTACAGTTGTTCCTGCGGTACATCCTTATCAGCTCTAGCTAGAACACCTCTTTGTGTTACGACATCAATGCTTGTCTCTCTTAGCTCACCAGCAATCATCTGGACATTTAAGTTAGGATTCAGATTCGGGTTTTTCACAGGGTTAGGGCCTGTGATTGTCCTAGCATGCCACTTTGCAATCAACTAAGGACATTGCTCCACATTATGGTCTTGTCCTTTACAACATAAACATGTCTTTGTAGTTATACCATGTAACCTGACCCCTTCCTCTACCAAATCCTCCTCTTCCTCTGCCTTTGAAGTTTCCACCACCCATTCCCTGTGGGTGTGCTTGCTGTGGGGGGTACTGGTTCTGCTGGTAGTGTGACTGATAGTGATTTTGTTGTGCATATGGTTTTTGTGGTGCACACTAAGGCTGATACTATTTTTGGTACTGATTGGGTGGGAACTACGCATGCTAATACGATTCTTGCATCGATTCAGCCTGAGCCTTCCCATCATTCTTCATCAAGTAGGTGTCTACTGTCTTTTCCTTCACGAGCTAGTATGCTCTGCAATCCTTCTCTTCATGGCCTACTGAATTACAAAATTTATAGAAGAGGTTTGCTAGGGTACTTAATTTTTTTTGCAATTATAGACACTCCTCATCGTGATGTCCTCTAGAATGGAATATGCGGCACCAGAGTAGTCCATGGGCACTCAATGGATTTGGCACACCCGATGCGATATAGTTCATGTAGGTCGGACAATTATCCTTGGTGTGTCCATTTTTTTTTTCATTTTGTACACCATAATTATTATTGGTCTTCCTTTCCCTTCTTGATATCCTGAAGCTCTATCATCAAATTAGCCAACTACAACTGAATCTATAGCATTCCTGTAGCACCATCGTCGATCAACAAAGATTCTAGCTTCATTGCCAATTCTAGTGCTTTTATCTATCATTCAATATTTTGTTGCATCAATGGGACTCATATGTCTTGTAATAACGCAGCAATAAACCACTCTTTATGCTATACATCTGACATTTGGAAACTTACTTTTTTCATCAAGGTTTTAAACTATTGGTCAAATTCCCATAGTGACTCCGCCAATGATTTTTTTATCTCCTTGATTTCAGTGATACACTGTGACTCAGATTTAGGTTTTCTGAACTCAAAAATCATTGCAAGTCGTATATCTTCAAGGGTTTCATGTGGTGCTCCTCCTGGTACTATGTAGAACTTCATAAACCAATCCAGCACATGACCCCTCATAGTTGTGATCATCTGCACTTTCTCAGGTTCGCGTTGTGAACTAGGCGAACCATCCAAACACTTTCACAGAGGAACCAATGCTGCTCTGGATCCTCTGCTCCATTCCCATTGAATGTGGTTAATTGGATATCATTACCAACCATTGAGTTGGCATTGAGGTTATCTAATGAATTTAGTGGAGGTGTACCCTCATGCCCGCTATTCATAGTACTAGCACTATCAGTATTAGAAACTCTTTCAAGAGATGAGGCTCTAGACCTTACCTCTGGCGATACTCCTTATGTGATGTAGTCACACATTGATCTTGGTGTATCCACATGTTCTTTGGACTCCTCTGTGCCTTTTGAAATCAAGTTGTAGTTCTCCTCTTCGTCGCAAGACCCTTATTCTAGTTGTGACTGAATTTCGTGCTCACTAAGAGATCGATGACCTTCCTCTATCTTTCTTCTCTTCCATGATCTGAATCTCCTTCCACTCCTTAGGACTCTAGCTTCTAGTTAAGGTTCTGTACTTCCTGGGAACGTCTCATCTCATCGTTTCCCATTGTCTTGATAGGTCATCTCCGACATAGCCTTCTTCATAGGTGCACGACTTAACTACTTAATTGCAGAATTCCCTTCTCATAAATGAGCATCTTGATCCATGTACTGATAGATAACAAATATCTTCTTTGGGGTCCTTGGAAAAAATTTCTTTCAGCCTCACTATATGAGGTTATAGTCTCTACGGAAAAATCAATAATATTCCCTTGCAAAATAATGTCAACCCAAAATTCAACAGCTCTATAGATGGTGTTACACTAGTTATCTCGTAAACCACTTTGATCACTCCACTCGACCGCTTCTCTTCTCTGGAAATTTGTCTGTCGAGTTGCCAACCTTAACAACCACTCGTGAAGCATAATGGGGAACTCTGCAAAGAATATCTCGTGAATTTCAAAGTATATGTACGTGTCCACCAAGTTTTCTACACTCAACCGTGATCATGCGCTCTTTTTTTTCACAAAGGCTAGTGTCTTTGATTCCATCCAATCCTCTACTTCGTTATTTGTCGGATTCGACAACATTTCCGTCGACTCAAATGATTATGGGTCCCGACAATGGAACCATTTGTTGGCCTCTTTCTCCTTCTTGTCTCGACCCGCGGTTCAAAAACAACACAATACCAACAAGATAGAAAAATACATCGGCTCAATAGAGCAAGCTCAGTCGGCAACGCCCACGGGGCGGGCATAGTCTCACCCGATATATCTTAATGTGTAACTACTAGAACCATGTTTCCGCAATTGGAAAGGGAATTATAGTTTCTTAGCGCACGGCCAAGGTGCTCAACAAAGACAGTGAGATGGATGCTTTCACTCTGTATAGATTCACAACTGTGTGCCACAATTGATGCACGACACAAACTTATCCTTACAACTCAACAATTGGCGCAACGGTGCGACGTAGTTGATTCTTTATATTTTACCTACAGTGTGTGACTTATATTATAACTTAGCAGCTTGACCATGAACTCATACATATCATGTAGGAGATGCATTAACATTCATTCCTTCACTAACTGGTAATATTGTGACATACATTCATCAATAACCATAAACTATGCAAAGTAAGAAAACATTCACATAAGCATTCAATCATTCAACATCATACATCCATTTGACACATGAAATTAACATGGAAACCCATCTAGGAAAAACCACCAAGGTTCTCTTCATCTGGAATGAGGAATATATGTAGCACCTTGCAGTCTGCAACTTGTAGACTGTTCTTAAGATATTCTTATTTGACTCAATATCTTCTTGCTCTCATGCTCTCTGGTTTATTCTTCTATGTTCTCCTACTGATCCGCACACAGCCTAGATCGACTCTTCTACTTTACTATCTACGGACTCAGCTGGAGATTCCTTCTACTACTAGCAGTCTGCGCACTCAACTGCAAGATCTGCAGATCAACAGCCTTCTACTTCTACTAGACTCCTCTCAGAGTCACTGAATAATACTGAAGTTAGCAGAACTACTATCTAATTTACCGAGCGAGAGTAACAAAATCTAACAAAGTCTAACTGTATGTAACCCTTATACAGATTGGGTTCCTCCTATTTATAATATTTACAAGACCGCGCAGGTTTGACTGAGTACTACTCACTTATTACAGAAGCAAGTAGCTACAAAATATATATGTTACATTAAATGTCGGCCCATACCTAGTCGCAAAATTCATGTATGACATTAACCACAACCTTAACCAGCCACAGAAACGTCTTTCAGGTTGTCTGCACTGGTCATAACTAGCCGCAAAACAGTCCTTGGTCTTCTGTTGGTTCGTCCTTCTGCAGTCTTCCGCTGGTTTGTTCTTGTTTCACTTTAACTCTCCTACTTGCCTCTTCCATCGACTCGGATATGCCTTCCTTGTCGCAACTATCATCGTCACAGCTTCTTCCTATACTTTCTTTTCTCTGTCACGCGCCCACTTTTCCTCTTGTGCTTGTGCGGCGGACTCTTCCTTGTACACTTTTCCTAGCCCAACAATTTCCATAGAAATGACAAGAGTGGAAATGTCACAAAACATTCCGCGGTCATTGGGATACATTATGAATAATCAAATCATTTTGATAAGGATGAATAGGTGTACTGTAGAAGGAGCAAGTTGACATAAGTCGACTTGAACGAAGACCGACTTAGTCAGTCGACTAAGTCGATGGACCAACTAGTCGATCAGCCGACTACGTCGTTCGGCCGACTAAACTAGTTAATTAAGTCGCCTAACTAACAGTCGTGTCGGTTCACCGAACCGACAGGTAGTTATTTCGTAACTGTTTGTAACTTGTATATATTAGGCTGTTGAGCCACACAAGAAATCAGTTTAGTTCTGTGCTTTGTATGAACTCTTTGTATTAAAGTATTATGTTCTATTCTATCTGTTCTGATCTCTTGTCTCTGTATATTTATATGTCTTAGTATGTATTATTGGTAACCTTATGTGATCTGTGAGATTACAACATTGGTTCCGTTGCCGGTAGTACATGTCTAGAATATATGCTCACCTATGATACCAGAGCAGGAGATCAAGGACTGGTGGGAGCGTAAAATTGCCAATTACTTACAAAATTATGCACGTAGGAATAGACTAACAGTTGCAGAAGCCAAAGCCCAATTTTTCACCGAGACACACGAGAAGTTTGTTGAATCCATGCCACAACTACTGAAGCAACTCCTGGATGAAAAAGACCGACACAACTAAAGAAGAACAGTTGCTGGAGAAACTTATTCGGGGGGGTAGAACAAATCTGTCGGAGTGGTGTGAGAAGATCGCCTACGACTTCTGTGAGGAGCAAGCACTAGAAGACCGAACATTAGTGGAAACTGTAAAAGCTAAATTCTACATAGATTTCACCGACCAATTTTTGTGCTTCTTACCGACCCTGTTGTTCAAGTTCTTGATCGAGAAAGGAGCAGGCCATATCGTCGAACCTCGACCACCATTGTACGAACCACCATCAAACACTAACTGGGCGGAGAAGCAAAAGAAGTGGGAGAAATTCATCGCTGAAAGGGAGTGGGAATACTTCCTGAACAAATAGACAGCATTATCCGAGCTTTCCAAAAAGCGTCGGGTAGGCTATGGGGGGGTAGCTGGTCGCGTGTCGGAGAGGGAGCATAGTGGATACCAGTCGACCAAGCCAGTAATGAACAGTCGACCGAAGAGGATTCGAAGGAATAGTATTGTATGAAAGTATGTCGGACATTAAGAGAATCGAGCGGAACGAATGACAACAAAGAAGGGAAGCCAAACGTGAACGAGCCGACGAGCTGTGTCGAGAACAAAACCCTAGGGAGACTGACCGAGATGAGATTCCTCCAGAGTCGGGTCATGACCGACAAGAAGAAGGCATAGACGAAGAGACGGCCCCTAAGGAAGAGGAAGTGTGGATAAAGCAGCAAGAATCTCTCCAAATAATGGCCCCCGATCAAGTAACCCTGTCCTCAACCAATCCACATACCGTAATACAGACTATTATTGAAGACGACCTCCGACTGAGAGCTGGTGACATCACAATCTGGAGTCGACTAGGTGATGAACCGTACCTGGGATGACACCTTGTTATACGCCGACCGGTCGAAGGGAACTGGGTGACCTTTCAAATGGCACCTTCCTTTCGGAGTATCCACTTGCTCCTACCGACACACGAAGGAGCACCCCCCCTGCCACATACAACTTTAGAAGATACCGAAGAGTCAGACCTGAGCACGCAAAGTGACAGTGGGCCAGTGAGAAGAAAAATTATCAACAATCCGCTGTACAGCGAGAAAGAATCAACCACCGACGGAAGCCTAAGTTCCGTCGACCACAACCCCATCTGCACCCCCACAGGTTCGACTGTATCAACAACCCCACCTCTTTCACCACCACGCACATCCCCATCTCCGCTGCCGTCGGATAGCAGTGACAGCGACTCAAACATGGGTCACGAAACTGCCCACATTCCTCTATATAAAGGGGATGAAGATCCCAGACGACATTGGTTCATCTACGAGTCCATCTGGGATGCAAACTAGGTGACTGATGAAGAACGACAGATGGCCCATTTCGCAAAGGCCCTACGCAAACGAGCCTTGAAATGGTTCATGACATTCACAGAAAGGACCCCCAAGGCAACCAAAGCTGAGATAAAGGCACAATTCTTGTCCTTTTTCAAAACCCCAGACGCTAAGCATCTGGCAGCCAAAAAGCTGAAAACAACCCAACAGAAGCCAGGAGAAACTGTCCGCGATTATGAAAAACGCTGGAAGGACCTGTTGAGTTAATTAGATTATGTTATTGACGAACAATTGCTAATTCAATGGTTTCTTGCAGGCTTATCACAAAAAATTCGCCGACATATCAGTCTGGAAACTTTCAAGACATATGAAGATGCGCTGACTAAAGCTCTGCAGGTCGAGATGGACGAAGACATCCCTGCATATCCAACAGACCACCGCCTGGAGGAACAGCTAGAAAATGTCCAGAAGTCTTTAAAAGAGTTGACCCTGAAGAATCAAGAGATCTGGTGTACAAACTGTTCGACGGCTGGTCATTCAAAAGATACTTGTCGACAGCAGTACAACCGACAAGATGTCAGCGTGGAGACCATTCTACAGTCGACTGTCCATACAACATGAAGAATGGAAAGGCTTCCTGGTGTGCCATCTGCGAGACAAAAAGCCACAACACGGCCGACTGTCAACTGAACCTGAAAAATAGACAGAACTACCAGGTCGTTTACCAAACGAACGCAGTAGCACAGACTAATGAGAAGAGCAATTCAAACAATCAGAATGGGCAACAAGCTAACGGCCGACGATATGAACGTCGGTATGAAAATTGACGACAAGGTTTTGGAAGAGGTCGATTCATTGGGAATCGAGACATACGCCCTCGTCGACCCAGCCAGTGCTTCATTTGCTATAAAGAGGGGCACAGATGCGCAGACTGTCCGTACAAGGACAGAACTGACCTGAAATTCTGTACGCATTGTGGAGTAGGCGATCACTCCTTGGAGGATTGTCCTACTATGTTGGAAAAAATTAATATGAAAAAGAATGTTAATGTCTTGTCTTGTGTACAAAAGCATGATGTAGTACATACTAAAAATCTGCATATTGTCACCCGTCAAGGCACCAAAACAGGACCTGATAACCGACAAGTTACCAGGATCAAAGACACCAATGATTATCCAAACCCTATAACACAAAAACACACCTATCAAGAGGCATCACACATATTTCAAAACCTTGCACAGCAAGAGGACATTACTCACATTCGACTTAGCACGACACAGCAGTTAACCCATCTCATTCAAACAGATGAGTCGGTAGCCCACTTCATTGATTTATTACATCAAATAAAAAATACTAACCCTGAAAAACAGACTAAGAACATTTGCAACCTAAATCAAAAAGACAAAAATGATGTCGACCCTCTAGTCGACCTGGAAATCGAAGGTTTCCATGTCCGACAAGTGGTACTTGATTTCGGGTCTCAAGTAAATATTATGACCTGGGACACAAGGGAAAAGATGGGAAGACCTCGACTCTATGAGTCAGGTATTTATCTCAAACTAGCCGACCAAGGTCTTATTGAACCCATTGGGGTTTGGAAAAATGTAGACACGACCATCAAAGGGATATCAACCAAGGTTGATTTCGAAATTATTGACCCAAAGGAAGGATCTAGCTCCTTCCCAGCCCTTGTAGGTCGACCCTGGGGTCGAAAGATGAAAGCTTCTATCTCTTTAGACAAAGAACATATTAAGCTCAAAGGAAATGGCCAAAAGGTCATAGTACCTATCAATCCATCCCAAGGACAACCTTGGATTTAGCCGATTGATGAGGAAGTCGATATCCGACAACTTTATCAGATCTAGAACAATACCGACTATACTGAACCAAACTCCCAAGGGGAGCTTTACTTAGGTAACCCCGACTCAGTTGGCTATAATTCAGACGTTGAACTCTATGACTGGGAGATAGAAAATTACGAAACGCAAGCAAGAGGGTGCTGGACTATTCAAACAGTACAGAAACCCACCCGACAGTGCTTCATCGTATCAATTATCCCAAAAAAATTTGAAAAGAAACAAAGAGAACGCCCTACCTTACAACCCACAAAATTCAACAATACTCAACTACCCCAGTATAAGGAGAGGGAATCCCCAGTCATGCATGTCGAACAAGTCTCTAAAAATATTGGAGAACATGGTCGACTGCAAAGCTTAGTGGAAACATTTACAGGTCAAGCAGCTAGATGGTGGGATACCCATCAATCAAAACTACAGACCTGGACCACTGCTTCAACCTTCTTTTTCGAACGGTTTGGAGGGCAAAAGTTAACACAGGAAGCCCAAATCCCTATCTTCACTCAAGGCCAGAATCCAGAAGATCACATTAGGACTTGTGAAAAGGAGTGGAGAAGACTTGGTTACAAAGATGAGAGAGCCTGGCCCCATTTATTTCCTTCAACCTTAGACGACTTACCTACCAAATGGTATAAAATGGAAGAAGCTAGGGGAGAAACCTTCTTTTGGCACGAATTAAGAGAAAACTTTATCAAAGAATTCCAGTTTACACCTCAAAATTAAAAATTGGCTGCGACAGCACAACAAATCAAACAATTTCTCCAGCCGACCGTCAATCAACCCTCCCAGACCGACCGACAGGTCAAGGATTGCCATTCTCTACAAACTGCACCCAGACCACAGTCCAACTGATTACACTTAGAAAATGAACATACCATCGGCAAAAGCTTCAGATGGAATCCTGACCACAATGAAACTAACAAACCTATATATTCCATCTTGAAATTCGAGAGCACAGATAAACCCAACATTGACAGAATGACTGCAGCCGACTTTCCTGCTACATTCTCACAGTTCACATAGGGAAGTCGGCCGATCAATGAAGCTAAAGCACCAGAGTGGTTGGATGCAAAAGTGAAAACCAAGGAGGTCGACATTTCAAATGACGACCGTCCAAAGTTAGCTAAGATTGGAGACTATTGGAATGAACACCAAACCTCTGAAATCATAAACTTACTTAGAGAATTCCAAGATGTCTTTGCCAGGGATTACAAAGACTTAAAAGGACTAGTACAGGAAATGGGAGAGATGAAAATAGATACAAAACCTGATGTACGACCTGTTAAGAAACGACCTTATAAATTAGCTCATAAGTATAAGGAGATAGTTAAGAAGGAAATAGACAACATGTTAGAAGCAGGGATCATCTACCCCATCGACCAGTCGGAATGGGCAAGTCCCATGGTTGTACAACCCAAGAAACATGACCCGACCAGATTAAGAATTTGTGTCGACTTTAGAGAGCTTAACAAAGTCACCCTAACCGATCCATTCCGGACCCCGTATGCGGATGAAATCTTGAATGAAGTGGCAGGACATGAATGCTACTCATTTACAGATGGATTTTCAGGATACAACCAAGTACCTATAGCAAAGGAAGACCAGAAGAAAACTACATTTGTCTGTGAATTTGGCTCTTTTGCTTATAGGGTTATGCCTTTTGGTTTAAAGAATGCACCTGCAGTCTTTTCCAGAATTGTTGTAAAAACTTTCCAGGAATACATCTATAAAACCATGGCAGTCTACTTCGACGACTGGACTATCTACTCCACCCTAAAGGACCACTGCACATGGCTCCGACTTATGCTGGAGAGATGTCGACAGATCCAACTCTCCTTAAACATTAAGAAGTGTATCTTTATGACCGCCATAGGGATACTACTAGGACATGTTGTTTGCAAAGATGGTATTAAGGTTGATTTTGCTAAGATTAAAATCATCCTCGACTTGAAGACTCCAATAAACCCTAAACAAGTTTGGGTGTTATTGGGACATACAGGGTATTATAGGAAGTTTATCAGACATTAATCGGACATGACCTACCCTCTGGAAGAACTGCTAAAAGAAGATCAAGAATTTAGGTGGACAGAGGAATGCCAAATATCCTTCAACAAACTGAAGAGAAAACTGGTCGAAGCCCCCATACTTAAATTTCCCAATTGGTCGACCAAATTTCACGTGCATATTGATGCATCAGGGATAGCTATTGGTGCAATCCTGACTCAACCAGGAGACGATGGAATGGATTAACCCATAGTTTACAGCAGTCAAAAACTAAATAAGGCTGAAAAGAACTATTCGACCACCGAGAGGGAAGCCCTAGGTATGGTCTTTGCCCTTCAAAAATATCGACATTACCTATTAGCCAACCCTTTCATATTTTACACCGACCATCAAGCATTGAAATACCTTGTTAATAAACCTCTTCATCATGGAATAATTTGTCGATGGCTACTTCTTTTTCAAGAGTTTGAGTTTGAAGTAGTAGTCCGACCAGGAAAGCTCAATGTCAGGCCCGACCACCTATCCCGTATCGACACAGGAGAGGAACCGACCGGAGTCGACGACGACTTGTCGAACGCACACCTATTCCATATAGAAGCGGTACCAGAAGAACTGGAGGAGATTGCTCAGTTCTTGGAAACAGGTCAGGCACCAGAAGGCCTGAACACTAAGAAGAAACAAATCCTAGCTATGAAGGCTGCCCCTTACAGCCTCATCAATGGATTTCTATATAAAATTGGGTTAGAAAATGTCCTTAGAAGATGTGTACTCGACCATGAACGAGACCAAATAATGCACGAAGCACATTATGGCCCTACAGGTGGACACTTTCAAGCCGACACAACTGCCAGGAAAATTCAACAGTCTATATTATGGTGGCCGACACTTCACAAGGATTGTAAAAACTTTGTTAGTCGATGTGACAGATGCCAACGACTTGGTCGACCATTACCGAGCACAGAAATGCCCCTGATCTCTGTAAACCCTAGTCTCACATTCAAAATTTGGGCTATATACTTCATAGGACCATTTCCTGTCCCATCCCAACGATCCGGTGCAAGATATATTATCATTGCAGTGGAATATGTTACTAAATGGGCAGAAGCTGAACCTGTCGAAACATGTTCAAGTGAGGTAGATGCTAAATTCCTCTATGAAAACATTATTACTCGATTTGGATGTCCACTCACATTGATCAGCGACCAGGGATCACACTTCATTAACAAAACCATAAAAAATTTAACCGACCAGTTTCACATCGACCACAGATGAAGTACAGCATACCATCCTCAGTCGAATGGTGCAATTGAAGCTTTTAATAAAACACTGACCAAAGGATTGACTAAAATATGCAATACCGACAAAGATGACTGGGACGAGAAAATCCCTGCAGTCTTATGGGCATACAGGACTGCGTATAAACGGTCGACCGACCAAACTCCCTTTCGACTGGTATATGGACAAGAAGCAGTCGTCCCCCTACACTTCCGACAGCAGGCTCCTATTGTCGCTCAACTACTTCATATCGATGTCGAGCATGCAAGAAAGGATCGACTGTTCCAACTCAGTAAGCTGGAAGAACATAGAGTTATGGCTATTCAACACCGGGAAATTCACAAACAACAGCAGAAATCCTGGCACGACCGTAACATCAAGAACAAAAACTTGTCGGCCGGTGACCTTGCCTTACTCTATAACAGTCGAGTGAAAGGAAAACCAAAGAAACTGCACACAGAATGGATGGGACCCTATGTTGTCGAAGAAATCCACCCTAATGGTTCAGTCCGACTAAAAACATTACAGGGCCTAGTATTTCGAAAGCTCGTCAATGGAGACCGACTTAAACGCTACAGAAACTGATTCAAAAAAAAAAAACGACCGTAACTGTCAATCAAAACCTATAAAAAGTTAGAAAAATTCCAAAAACAAAACAATCCACTCAAAAACCACCCAGCATGACAGCAACTCAACCCTTCGACCACCGACATCATTTTCATCGACCATCCTCATCGACCAGTCATGCCGACCATTTTCATCACCAACACTGACTGTTGACCTTGAGAGTCCCATCACCCATTAATGGCCTCGAGCCCCAGACCAGATTCACCAAATCGCACTCGAGTATTGCAGTTGGACTTTCAATTCCGCCATTAATACATCCAGTTCGACACTCCACCATCGCCACGCCTATAAATAATGGACCGTCGAAAGTTCATTCACCACACCCCTTACACACAGAGCACTCACATCCTCCGTCGACCAGCACCCACGAACCCTGTTCAAAATCCGACCAATCCGAAGTCATGGCACCCAAACTCACACGAGCCACCACGAAGGCCAAGGAGTTGCAGGCAGAGGACACACCCTTGGTCCAAAGACTGAAGAATATCAAAGCTGCCAAAGTCCAGGAGGGTCCATTTCAGAAACTCTGGGACGAAATCCAAGACTGGGCATATGAAGGAAGTAAAATGACCCAGGCCGCTGAGAAAGTCAGGAATAGCAGCATTCTCCAGTACCCTAACGCACCATTGATGGCCACCTTCGGCGAGACGAAGGAAGCCGCTGTTAAATTTATTATCAGTCGTTACCACAATGGCCGATTCTATTTCGACCAGCCGATTGACATCACCGAGGATGTTATCTCGGCGCTTACGGGTCTGTAAAACAAAGGAGACCCTATGCCAATTGGGATCAAGGAGGGACTCGTCCAAGAACTTACAAGCACACCAACTGGAAAAACCTCTAAAGGGTTAATGATAGGTCAGATTGTGACCCGGACACCACAGATTGTGGCAAAAATAATCGCAATCACCCTTACCTTGGCCGGTCGAAGCAGCGACCTTAAATTAGAGATGCTGGAGGCGGTCGACACAATCGCCACCAATGGAAAAGTCTACCGATGGGGAGACTATGTCGCCGACATGGTCAAAACCATCTGTGAACGCTGCCAGGAGACGGGAGGTATTATCAAATTCCCCTCCCTGATTATCTGGATAGTCATGTATCACTTCTGTCCGGAAGGCAGTCCAGTCTTCTGGGAGCCGACTAGATTTGAAATGCATCGTTTCAAACCTTTCTCACAAAAAGGCACCCTGCATGAGCTAGCACAGGTGAAAGTCTTCTTGGATACTTGGTTCCAGCAGTTAAAGGTTCGGACGACGAGGTGGAGGGTGCCCCAAAACATCCGACGAAACCTCCCAGCCGACTCACATATCCAGTTAGCACTCGACCATACAACAGTATGGTACATGCGAGGTCAAGACCCCAAAGCAAAAGACCTCGACTACTACCCAACAATTGAACAAATTTTCAGAGAATTGACCCGACAGGCAGGAGCAAAGGTACCAATTCCGGAGCCTGCAAAAAAGGTCGACTTCTCTACCATCGAACCGCTGACAGACCAAGAGAAGGAGGAGGACTACGAGCTTAATCTGTATATCAATACATTCGTGTCGGAGGATGCCCCGACCGTGACCACTAGTCGGGTGCATATTACTGTGAAACCTCCGACTACACAGGTCGTCGACCCCCAGCAGACAGAACCACAACAACCAACACTACAAACGCAGCCAATAGTGCAATAGACAACTCCTCCGGCTCCCGCTCTCGTCAAACCCATTCAAGAACAGATAGGTGAAGTCAAAGAGGACGACCCTGAGTATGCCCTATCAAAGAGAAACATCAAGAAGCTTGCTAAGGAGATAGCGGTTGCCAAGAAGATACTCAAGACACAAAAACAACAAACAGGCAGGGGCAAGCGCAAACTTATTCTTGACTCGTCCGACGATGATGAAGAACTCACAGCCACGGCTGTCGACATTGTCGAAGACGCCCGCGCCAATAAAGTGTTGGTTGAAACCCAATTTCAACGATATATTGAGGCAGATGCCCCAGAAGCAAGGCCCAAGAAAGCTAAAACACAACAGACGCCTGAAAACGTCGTCGACCTTGTGTTGACCCCCCCTCCTCCATCCCCGACACGTGTGGTCGAAGAACAAGCACCGGCAGAACAGTTGGGCGACCCCATGGAAGACTATCAAAGAACAATTCCGGAGGCACTAAGAGCCAGGGCCGACAAAGACGCTGAGCTTAGAGCCTTCTTCGCAAAACTGCCTACACTGTTCCAGTCGGCACAGATAATACGGATGACAACTCCTCTTAAAGCAAACAAACAAATCTACGCCCAAGAAACAACGACATTCACTAGGATCGACGACGGAGGCGACATGATTGGATCAATCCACTCTGTCACGGAGCAAATTGACGCCGACACCCAGAACGAACCACCCACGTCACCGTCGGAAGCAGGTATCTCTTCCGACCAAAGTCCACCAACCAGTCCCGTCACCCTTTTGTCCCCCACTCCATCTCCACCTCCGCCACCATCATCTCCACCACCTCTGCCACACCCTGACTCACAGCCAAACCCACCATCAGCCTCACAGCTGGAAGAAGTCATACCAACTCCTCTAGCAGAAAAACCACCGTCCCCCATACCCCCTCCTCAAAAAGAAACTCCCTCGACTTCTCTTCCCCCCTTCCCAAGAAGAGCAACCCTCGGCCTCCATTCCACCGACTACAGATCCCACTTCAACTACCGCAGGTACTCAAGAGCCACAGACAGACACTCAGAAGAAAAAGAAAGACCATCATAGACCATCCGACCTGAAGATTACCTTAAAATATGCAAGTTCGCTAACCATCTCAGAGGTCGGCCAACTGCTCAAAACCTTGGCCAAAGAGTCAAAGAAGAGGACGGTCACCAAAATTAAAGAGCTCAAAGACAAAGAGGCAGAACAGGTCGAGTTTCTCGACAAATGCAGGTCTCTTGCACAATCTGTTGTCCCAGGCCCGGCCGAAGACGCTACAGATCGACCTTTGGAAAGGGCATACCAGCTTTTTGAAGGCATGGTGTCGACCATACAAACACATCTCCAAGAGACTAAAGCAAAACAAAAGGAAGAGACCGCCCGACTCCTCTTGAACCAGCACACTGCATTTTCGGAGGCTTACAAAGTATTACAGGACCATATGGAGGAATCCATTGTTACTGAGGAAGTGCTGAGAGACTGGCCTACTCATTATGGGCAAGTCTATCATCAGACCAGGCAGACAAGGCAAGGAATCCAGGCCTTGGAGGGACGTAAGTCGACGGAGGTAGAAATGAGGCAGACTATTGACGAGCAGATTGTCATGGAGAATAGCAAACTACAGAAACTAGAACGAGAAGCTCATCAGTGGGTTCAGCAAGCCCTTCCAAACTTAGAGAAGGTCGACAACATCTGCCCGCAGATGAAAAGACTCCTTGATGCTGCAGAAGGACAGAACCAAATGTTGGGTCCTAACATGGAGCACATTGCAGAAATGTCCATGGCAGAAAAGATGTCAGTACTGTCGAGTTTAACTACTCTAACGATCGACATTCAGAAATCCTTGCAGACGTGGACAGACTTCCAGCATCAACTTGCCGTCACTGCACCAGCAATAGTCGAAGTTTGCATCCAGAGAATACCAACTATCCGTCTGCACAGTCCACCTCAGTAGCAGTTTTGCAGGGTCCGACCAACACTAACAATTTTTGTACCTCCCTGTTTCTTCGGGACGAAGAAATGTTTTGTTCGTGGGGGAGATGTAGAAGGAGCAAGTCGACATAAGTCGACTTGAACGAAGACCGACTTAGTCAGTCGACTAAGTCGATGGACCGACTAGTCGATCAGCCGACTACGTCGGTCGGACGACTAAACTAGTTAATTAAGTCGGCTAACTAACAGTCGTGTTGGTTCACCGAACCGACATGTATTTATTTTGTAACTGTTTGTAACTTGTATATATTAGGCTGTTGAGCCACACAAGAACTCAGTTCAGTTCTGTGCTTTGTATGAACTCTTTGTAATAAAGTATTCTGTTCTATTCTATCTGTTCTGATCTCTTGTCTCTGTATATTTATATGTCTTAGTATGTATTATTGGTAACCTTATGTGATCTGTGAGATTACAACATGTACAGAAGAGCTAGTAACATGACTGAGCTGAGCAAGAGGTTTAAGAAGAAAGGTAGCACTAGTGGTAGTAGAGATAGCAGTAGTGCAGCATAGAGAAAGATGCGGAACAAAAAGGAGTCCTTAAAGTTACAGCAGGCTGAGGCAAATTTGAAACCGAAGGAAGAAAATGAAAAGAAATAAGGAGAAGAGGCTCAGAAGTAGAAGGAAGCAGAAGAGGATCAGAGGCAAAAAGAAGAAGAAGATAGATTAAGGAAAGAAGAGGCAGAGAGAAAACAAAAGGAAGCCGAGGAGGTAGCTGAAGAACTAAGAAAGGAGGAGGAGGATAAGCTCATGGAAGAATTGGACCAAGAAGTAGCTCAGAATAACCTGGTAGATCCTCCTTCTTCATCAGGTGGCACAATCATAGGTGGCCACATTCCATTTGCAGAACTTGGGATTACTGCTTTCACTTTGTCTAAGAAGCACATAGTGACGTGCATAGATACCATCTTTTTTTATAGGACGAGAAAGGCCATCACCAGAAGGTCTGAAAAGGTTAAAAATAGGATCACAGGATGATGTGGTTACGGTGAATGAAAATAACGTCATGGAGGGTAGTCATTAAGACCCTAAGTTCATGGCCTCTGTGAATGTAGCAGTTTCACAAGCCACCGTTGATAACATATTTGATCGTTTCATGGAAACTGTAGAGCATCAAAATGGAAAAATTGATCCGGATTTATGAAGGAATGCAACAAAATACACAAATAGCCATAGAAACAAATATGCAATGGAAATAACACTTCATTTCATTAATCAAAGAACTGAAACTTGTTTACATACAGAATGGAAATAAACTAGCTAGAGTGTTGGTAGCTTATCTCTGAGAAGAGATGTGGCGGCTACATGCCTCTGAACTCTCTATTACAATGAGGCTCAGAGGTAGTATATATTATTGAGAAACAATGGAAACCATACACATCCAAAAACCTAACCATAAGAGGTGAAACACTAAAATGTTGGCCTCGTTGGGTAACTTGGTACATCAATTTCTCGGGGTCGTAACTTTGGCATACTACCTCCGTTTGACGCACATGATACATCGTTAGAAAAATCTCTTCAAGGACTACATCCCTAAATTGAAAATTTAGAGTTTGAAATGGACTCATATTTCCGCAACCATTTGATGCCGAAAAAACGTCGTTTAGGGCCTCAAAACGGCTCCAAAAGTTTAGGACCCGAAAACTGCCAAAAATAGTAAATTGTGCTACAATTAAGAAAACTAGAAAACTGAAAGAAACAATGGTGGGGGTCCAAGCGGAATAGGTGGGTGGCCACCAATCATTAGAAGATATTTGAGGTCTAAAATAGGCCTCCTAAGGAAAATGAAAAAATAATAGTTAAAACATTAAAATAATAGTTATTAATTTTGGAGGAAAAAAAACTACTTTTTTTGTTCGAATTTTTGACATATCTCCTTGTGTTTTTACTCAAATTCTGAGTGGGAGAGCTCGTTGGATGTGTAATTTAATTCCGCATCCAACGAGTACCCATACTACATACTTTTGACGGACCCCACTACCCCAAAAACAAGAAATTCCTGAAAAAATGTGATGATGTACCTAGACTGCATACTTTTGACGGACCCCGCTACCCCAAAAACAAGAAATTCCTGGAAAATGTGATGATGATGTCATCATCACGTTTTTCCAGGAATTTTTTGTTTTTGGGGTAGCAGGGTCTGTCAAAAGTATGCAGTGTGGGTACTCGTTGGATGCAGAATTAAATTATGCATCCAACGAGCCCTCTCTCATGAAATTTGAGTAAAAACACAGGGAGATATGTCGAAAATACGAACAAATTAAGTAGTTTTCTTTTATGACAAATATGTCAATTCAACCATTATGGTTGACTCATTTTATTGAAATTCTATTAGTTCTTGAATTCCAACTCACAAAATTTAATGTTGGCACATTTTCTTATAAGGCCCATTTTCGACCCCAAATTTCCTCTAATGATCCTCCTGGATCATTCCTCCCCCCTTAGGAAGCAATGGTCCCCATTGTGTTGAGTCCCTCCATGAGATGAGGAAAATTCTGCTGAACTTGGTCTCTGGTGAGCCACTTTCCCTGGTGAAGGAGTTGGCCTGCTTTCACAACTTGATATAGCTGGATCTTCTGCTGGTGGGTGTTCTTGATCTATGTGTCCATAATCCGATTAGTTCTAGATTGTTCCATGCAGTCGAGGTTTAACTCTGTTGGTGTGAGTTGTTTTTCCACATCTGATGTGTCCAATAGAGGTGGAAAGTAGGGCTGAAGGTGGTCCACATTGAACACTGGGTGAAGACCCAGGAATGGTGGAATACTGAGCTCGAAGGCATTGTCCTCGATAGCCTTGGTGATGGTGTATGGCCCATATCGGAGCGGGCGAAGCTTGCGGTGGGGTCCAGCAAGGAGCTCCTTCTGCAAATGTAGCCACACTTTGTCTCCCACCTGGAAGTTGTGTTGCACCTGATGTTGATCATGCTGCTGCTTGTACTTAGCATTGGTTCTGTCCAATATGTCATGAACCTATTGGCAAATGTGTTGAATGTGCTTAGAAACTTCAGACTGGACATGAGCTGAATCATCCTGAGTAGCTGCAAATGGCATGTCTATGTCAATGGGACATAGTGGCTGGAATCCCAAGCCCACCTGAAAGGGGCTGTGGTCGGTGGAGCTGTGGAGGGCCTGATTACAGCTATGTTGTACATAGGGGAGGCTCTCATCCCATGTGCGTGGATGATTTGAGTTGTACATGCACAAAATGTGTACAATCATCCGGTTGATGACATTTGTTTGGCCATCATTCTGGGGATGGAAAATTGTGGACTTTGTGAGCTTGGTGTCTAGAATTGACCGTAGGCTAGACCAGAATGTACTAAGGAACTTGCTGTCCTGATCTGAGATTATAGACTGTGGGATCCCAAAGTGTACCCACACTCATTCAAAGAAGAGTTTAGCAGTGGATTCTGCTGTGATATTCTTCCTGCAGGCCGCCATTATGGCCATGTTTGAGAATCTGTCGATGACCACGAACACATAGTCATTGCCATGCTTAGTAGAAGGAAGTCCCGACATGTAATCCATGGAGATGGATTCCCAAGGTCGACTAGGGGTAGGCAACAGAGTATAGAGGCCTTGCTTCTTGATGGAGGGTTTGGCAATGGCGTAGGTAGTGCAGGATCGGATGTACTTACCGACATCCTGTCGAAGGTTTGGCCAATAGAAATACTTCTGCAGTACTGCCACTATTTTCTCAACCCCAAAATGCCCAGCGACCCGACTGTAGTGCGCTTCCCAAATCATCTTGGCACGCTCGCTTGAAGGAAAACAAAGGTGTCCCATGTGACATAGTAGTGCATCCTGGAGGTGAAAATTTGGAACTTGGTTTCCCTCCAAGAGCGTGATGTATGTATGGCTGAATTCTGGATCACTCTTGTAGAGACTCGGCCAATCAGAGGTCTCGTGCCCACAAGAGTTGAGCACGGTGGTTATCGCCACGATCGATGGTCGGCTGAGGTAGTCTGCAGCATTATTGGTGCTTCCCTCCGTGTACTTGATATTCAAATGAAACTATTGTAGATATGTGGACCACTTCTGATGTCGATTTTTCTATAATTTCCAATAGCATAGTCAGAGGCGTCTGTCTCGATCTCAAATGGTTGTTGCAAGTCTGGTAATGTGAGCATTGGGGCATAGCAGAGGCGATGTTTCAATTCTGAAAATGCCTTCTATTGAGTTTCTGACCAGAATAATTTTTCTTTTGCTCCTCCCTTGGTGACTTGACTCAAGGGCCAAGTGATATGAGATAATCCCAACATGAACCTATGGTAGAAATTAGCAAGACCCAAAAAGCTGCAAATATCTGTTAGAGTATTTGGGGCTGGCCAATCCCGAATGACTTGGATCTTGGTTGGATCCACATGTACCCCATACTCATCAATAATGTATCCTAGATACTGAACCTGGGTCATGCCAAAAGTGCACTTGTCCAAATTGGCACACAACTTGTGTTGCCGCAGCATCTGGAGGACCTATCAGATGTGGTGGAGGTGCTCTTCCCAAGTCTGGCTGAATATCAGAATGTCATCCAAGTACACTACTACAAATGAGTTGGTGAATGGCTGCAAGATGTCATCCATCAGTCTCATGAAGGTTGCAGGAGCATTCGTCATCCCAAAAAACATGACCAACCATTTGAAAAGGCCCTCTTTGGATTTGAAGGCATTCTTCCACACATCGGTCGGTTCAATTGGTACCTGGTGATACCCAGACTTTAAGTCGATCTTGCTAAAATATTTCTCCCCTTTAAGTTGGTCCAAGAGGTCATCAATCCGTGGGATTGGGTACCTATTCCAAACAATGATCTTCTTCAGCACCCAATAGTCAATACAGAGTCTCCAAGTACCATCCTTCTTCTGTACCAACACAATCAGGCTTCCACAAGGCGATGAACTTGGCCAGATGTGACCCTTCTGAAGTAGCTCCTGAATTTGCCTCTTGATTTCATCATTCTCTAGAACAGAGCGTCGATAGATCGGTCCATTGGGAAGCGGTGCACCTAGGTTCAAATCAATAGGGTGCTTCACCTGACAGTGCATAGGAACCCCTATGGGTGAGGTGAATATGTCCCCGTACTCCTCCATGACCTTGTCCATTTTTTGTTGTCGTGTGGATGGGCCCTGTCTGGAGGTCATGGCCATGATCTTCTTCTTTCCCTAAGGGCGGATCATCAAGAAAACAAATTTCCCAGTTTTGGAAATGAGCTTACTGCATTGTTTTATAGTAACCAAAGAGATAGTGGTAGGAGGTGGTACCTCTAGTATCCTGTACAACTTATTTCCCAACGTAATAATAATAGCGCGATGCCGAGACTCATACACAGCATTTCGCTTCCATAAGTATGGTTGACCCAATAATACATCACAAACATCAAGAGGAGAAATATCACATAATACCTCATCGGTGAAGGGCTTGATGCTGTAGGGAAGGTGTCACTGCTAGCTGACGCAGAAATACCGTCCTTGGTGAAGCCACCTAATGGTGTACGGCTGCGGGTGTGCTGTGGCCGGCAAGCCTAACCGCTTCACGACCTTTGCTGAAATGAGGTTCTTTTGGCTCCCACTGTTGACAATGAACTGTAGCGGGGAACCCTTTACCCACATTTGGGAGTGGAAAAGATGCTCCTCCTCCTCTGAATATTCTAGTTCTTCCTTTTGGATCTTTGTCGTGGCATCACTGGCATTGAGATCTGCATCGATAATCTTCTTCCCTCTATCATTCCCCTTCTTGGGTTCTGATTTAGTTTCAGAGTATGCATCTGATTCAGAAGCATTTATCTCGACCACTAGTGACTGCTTGGCCCGACACTCACTGGTGTTGTGAGTGGGGCTCTTATGGAACTCACACCACTTTCCCACTTCCTTATTCGGCTTCGCAGTGTTGTTCTTTGCTTGCGTCTTTGGCAAGTTTTCTTGAGTCGCCATGCATTGGCTGTGTCCTTGGTTCTGCGGTTTGGGGGAACCTTTCGCTTGATTCTAATTCGTAGATCCAAAGTCTCGCTTTTTCTATTTGAATTTTTCCTCAATTTTGGCAGCATACCGGTATGCTGTACCAAGCGAGGAGATGTCGAAGAACTCCATTTCCTCCTGAATGTATCTATGCAGACAACTGCGATACTTCAGCACCAAATGTTTCTCTGAATCTTTGATGCCCAAATTGGTGCGCAGGGTATGGAATAGATTCATCATCTCATGCACATCTTGATCTCTTTGCTGCCGCAGCGTAGTCCATTGTATGTACTTGTCCTCATAGCTCCCCATGGGATAATATTGGCCCTTTATGGCATCTCAGAATGAATTCCAAGTGGGTATGGTCGAGAATAGAGAGGAATCCTCCTCATTATTTCTCTCACAATAGGTTTCCCACCGGTGCTTGACATGGGGGGCGACTTTGAGTAGTGAAAAAGTAATCTTTTCCCGGTCGAAAAATTCATGAACCAAGAAATATCCTTCTAATAGATTCAACCATCTATCTACGGCATCTGTTTCTATTCGACCATCAAATATGGGAATGTCGAAGTTTACTTGTACCTTAAAAGGGGTTGCGCCTCTAGAGTGGCTGCTAGATGCAGATGCGTCGCCAGTGGGAAGTCGTTCAAGCATATGGGTGAAGTTATCCATCATCCCATTCCTTTGTTTTTCAATGGCCTCCTCAAGCAGCATTTTGATAGGATCTTCTGTGCCCTCGTCTTTCTTTTCTTCCCCCATGGGAGGTCGTCGAGATTTGTGAGGCTGATCTTACAAAGGTTCAACCAGATCGAGCCCTAACTCTTTATACCCCGCCCTCGTTGGGGACATGCAAAGAAGGATCAAGAAAGAGTAGATTGCTCTGATACCACTGATCCGGATTTATGCAGGAATGCAACAAAATACAAAAATACCCATAGAAACAAATATGCAACAGAAATAACACTTCATTTCATTAATCAAAGAACTAAAACTTGTTTACATACAGAATGGAAATAAACTAGCTAGAGTACTGGTAGCTTATCTCTTAGAAGAGATGTGGCGGCTACATGCCTCTGAACTCTCTGTTACAATGAGGCTCGAAGGCCTATATATTATTGAGAAATAATGGAAACCCTACACATCCAAAAACCTAACCCTAGGAGGTGAAAGGCCAGAATGTGGGCCCCGTTGGGTAACTTTGTACATCAATTTCTTGGGGTCGTAACTTTGGCATACTACCTCTGTTTAACGTGCATAATACATCGTTATAAAAATCTCTTCAAGGAATACATCCATAAAGGGAAAACATTGAGTCTAGTCCGAAATGGACTCATATTTGCCTGACCATTTGATGCCGAAAAAACGTCGTTTTGGGCCTCAAAACGGCTCCGAAAGTTTAGGACCTGAAAACTACAAAAAATAGTAAATTGTGCTACAATTAAGGAAACTAGAAATATGAAAAAAACAATGGTGGGGGTTCAAGTGGAATAGGTGGGTGGCCACCAATATCCTCCTGGATAAAAAAGGATCAAGTTAAAAGACACTTTGGTCAAGATAAGAGGAGAATACATAGAACTAAAAATAAAGCACGAGGCCATCCTCTCGGAAAAATAAAGACTCCAAAGGGAATACCAGGATTTGGAGACAGAAAAGAGTGCCTTGAAGGTGCATGAAATGATTATGGAGGGAGAGAAAACGGATTTTGAAGCTTGGGTTTCAGAACTGGAATCAAGGGAATCTGTAGCAAGCCAACAAGTGGGGGAATTAAAAACCCAAGTAGAAGATTTGGTGGAACAAGAGGGATCCCTGGAGAATAAGCTGAAAATAAATAATGAAATCAAGTAGGACATCATCCCATTCTGGAATGAGGATTGCAACATCTGAAGGAAGATGCACCATGTTCAAATTAAACTTTTGGATGAAATTTACAAAGTAAATTTGATAGTGACGAGGTTAGAGGAAATTGCAGCAGAGTCACTGAATTTTAGGAAATGACTAATAGAAGTCAGAGGAAAGGTTCAAATTCAATTGACCTGGGTACAAGCCAACTTGAAATTTCTCGAGCACTTGTCGCATAAGACAATAGAAGGCCTAAAAATAGAAATGGCACTAGTGGAGTTTTGCAGAAAATATTTTGTAAGGTTGAACAATGAAATCGATAAAACTCTAGAAAAATGTACTGAGTTCTATAAATATATAATCCAAGTTCATAATGTCATCTTTATTTACCTGAAAAGATCGATGATCTCCTAGATAAGGACCAACACATGGTGTATCTATGAGATAGACTGCAGGAGGATGTACAGTACATTTAGAAGATGGAAGTTATCAATGAAGAGAATGTTAAAACTGGGATCGTGCAAGCTTCTGTCTGTAATCACATGTTGGAAAATGTGTGCAAATCCTCCCCAGAAAATATGACACGTGTGGAGACCTACTTGGCCATGCACGAGGTTACCGTGCAAGTGTTGGAGCCCATAAATTACAAGTCTATCGCAAAGGAATCCAATGCATGGGGAAATTATATTTCAATTTTCGGTTGGCCTACTTGAGAACTTTTTTCATTTTGTGTATTTTGTCATTTTCTAGTGCAAAGCACTAAAAGATGAAATTTTGGAATTGCTAAGGTTAGGGAAGTCAATGAGTCACTAGAGGACAAAATCTAAATTGTAATATAAATAGTGGTAGAGAATAGAGTAAAGGGACTTTTCGCTAGCACAAGGAGGCTGGATTATTTTGTAAGGAGAACTCATTTTTCTGCTAATAAAGGACTTACTTGTTGGGAAAGGACTGCATGGGAATTTGCATGGAATGTGTGGAATCTCAAATGTGGAATTACTTCTATTTGGTTTATGTACAACTGTGAGATCGTTCTGACTTTTATTGAATTATTTCTTTGATGATGAATGGTTTTTCTTTCTATATGAAATTATGTGTATGAATCATGCAATGAATGTTTTTTATTTCAAATCCATCTTTGATAATCTTTCTGTTGTAACTATGCATATGAAATTGAAACAACTATCTGCAGATTTATTATGAATAATTGAAGTACATTTCTCTACTTCTTTTAATTTTTCTCCCTACAAGGATATAATAGGTTAGACTAGAATAAATTAGGATATAATAGATTTGTTTAGATCCAGATTTAAAGAAGCAATTGAGGAACATGAACGATAAGATGAGAGGTAAGAACCCATGCATCACTTGTGAGGTTCTTGTTCACCAATTATGTCCATTTAGCTTAGGCATTTTCATATCATTCATTCATTTAAAGAAAACTACATAAACAATGGATTAGGCCGTAATCGGTAAATATTTAAACAAACATAATCTATGATAGTCGGACAGTTAACCAGATGGATTCCCCACACCAAACGGTGGATGATCTGGTTGGGATTTATTATCGTGGAGAATCCCTACAGTCGGTACCTCGAAATTTTCCAGGCATCAACAATGCCATTCTCAGATCCAGTGCAATCTCAATTGCCATTTGAAAGGGAAGGTAAATTCATCCTACCTAAACCTTTTGCATATGATAATGTTTCAATTAATGTTTTAGACTCAAAATCCTAAGCAGAGGACCAAGTTGAATCAGTTTTTGGAATTGAAGATGTAGGTCAATTAGATCCAGAACCAGATCCAGTCTCTACTCCTAGTCCTACTCTCAAATGGTCATTGAGGCTGCTGGGAACATGACTGGAGATTCATCTCACGAGATAAGAACAAGATCTTATCAATTTCAAAATGAGAACCTTGCACTATGTCAAGCAAACCCACTTCTCCGAGAGAGGTGCTACAAACTCCCAGAGAGATGCTACATGATGGTGAGGTCTGATCAACAATTCTACTCACTAAAGAATAGTGAGACATTGGATCATGTCACTCTTCATCCATAAAGAAGAGACAAAAGTAACTTTCTATATGACAAATTGGAAGAAAACATATACATGGAAAATCCTGATTCTCTCTTGACATGCAAGCTAAGGAGTCCATTATATGGGCTCATGCAAGGCTCCAGGGCATGACATCCCAAGTTCAACCCTTCCATACTGTCAAAGAGGTTTGAAAGATGGAAGATTGGCTGCAAAAGTAACAACATTTCCTCTCATATTTGACATTAGATTAGAAGAAGGTAGAGAGGTTCACATGCACTGTAATGTTAATAATAAAATTATTAGAGATACCTAACTAGCCTCCCACTACATTGGAATTAATCAATATCTAGGTCTGTTAATGACAAAACCATTGGGCTTGTTAGAATGTTTCAAACAATATTTTAATAAGTTTGTATTGTAAAATAGTCAAGTCTACAAGTGAGGACGTATGTGAAGAGGTTATATGTCTAATAACCACAAAGTGTGAAGCCCTATAATGACAAATGCTATTCATTTCCAACTTTACCAGTTGTGTCTAAGCTTGCCAATTTGATTATAATTGTCACATTTTCAAATAAACTATTAGATATTATGATGTTGCTAATTCCTTTTATGGCTTGTATGGTATCAATACTAATTCGAGTTGCCCACGAGTCATATGCTAACATTCTCTAAATGAAGCTCTCAATTGTACTAAATGCAGTGAAACCTCGAACTATACCCCTTACATTGCATACAAATATTTTGAAGGTTGGGTGGCCATAAGCTAGTCCACGCTGGTCGAGAGCTATAATTTTCATTTTGCTGACTAACATATGAGAGGATTGGCATTCAAATAATAGTAGTAGCCCCTATGTACGACAATTTTAGAAAATATTTTATTGGTAACATCGAAGTTTAAGTAAGCCACAAAACAAATTGAATTGCTTAAGTGGCATATGGCATCAAAGTACATAATTACATTTATGGTAATCTCAAGTTTGTGGAGTTGGGAATTGTCACTAATATAATGGGGGCAGTGGAGAGGGTAGGCCTGCTACAATGGTTATGGGTAATTATTATACCTGCCTCAGGCAGGTATATTGTAATCGATTGCAAGTCAAACTCTTTTGAATTTGGCATTAGTTGGTGTCTTTTGAGGCAGTTATAAAGAATTTAAACCTGTTTTGCAAAGTATGACTTAGGGATTTGTAAAATATTTTTTTTAATTTTGTTAAAAAACTATTTTTGTAAATAGCTGATTGGTGGATAGAAGATGATGTAAGATTTGGGATTTTGTATCTGGATTTGAGTTGACATGTGGCAAGATGATGTCATAATAATAAAATTAAAAAAATCAAAATTATATCCCATTGCCATCTGGGCTCATGCCTCCTGCTGCTGCTGCTGCCGCTGTCATTGCCGTGTGGACCGTGGCGCCTACCAGCAATATATGCAATTAGAAATTTAATGAACGATGCGATATATATGTAAATTGCAGTGTTAGCTTCTTGGTTTCGATTGAAGTACCCGCACATTGCAATCGGTGCACTCTCATCCTTGGCTCCTATTTTGTATTTTGATAACATTACTCCTCCAGATAGTTTTGACAACACTGTGTCTCAAGATTTCAGGGTATAAATTTCCTAATCATGAAAACAATGCATTCTAAGTAGGTTTTGTAATTTTATTGTTATTCTGATACAATATGAATTCTTAATTTGCATGGTAGAGTGAAAGTGAGAACTGCTTCAATGTGATCAAAACTTCCTGGAATGTGATTGATGAGATGTCATCAACTCCTGAAGGCTTGAAATATCTGAGAAAGGCTCTCAAAATTTGCCAGTACCGACACTGAATCTCTATGAAATGCATGCCTTTGTTCTATGGATCATACATACAGCTGATAGGGGCATGAAATTACATGTAGTTTGAATCATGCATATTTTAACATAAGAAACCGTTCTTGTTTCAGATCAACTAGCGATAGTGATATTGCTGGGAATTTGGATGGGTGGGTGTATGATGCTTATTACAACGCTGCCATGACAGATTATCCAGTTGTGGCCAACTTTGTTCAGCCTTTTCCAGCGTTTCCTGTGAAGCAAGGAATTGCAGTAGCATTCTTAATTTGCATGAGCAGATTTAAGAAAATTTATATAGCTTTTTATAATCTCTTTAAATTGTTTTGTTGCCCCTATAATAACAGATGTACAAGGCAATAGATAATCCCTCTGGCGGTACAGACCTCCTCAGTCGATTATACGGTGCAGTAAATGTTTATTATAACTACACTAGGAGCAGTTCTTGCTTTGATTTGAACTCGAGTGATCCGCATGGAGATTCTGGCTGGTCATTTCAGGTTGAATATTGTTCACTGGTTATTATTATTTTTTTGGGAAAAATCCTTAGTAACTATACAGATGGTTGTATGAAATCAGTTAAATTTCTAGCAATATTAATGGCATCCATAGTTTCCAGGTTCAATGGCATCTCAAATGGGCTGGATACAATCTTAAAAATAATTCATCCATTGTGCTGTAGGCTTGTACAGAAATGGTAATTCCCATGGCTGACGATCCAGAGAAAAGTATGTTTCCTAATTCGACATTCGACTACGAGGGGTTTGTGAATTCTTGTGAAAAAGGCTATGGAGTTCAACCTAGACGCCATTGGATAACCACTCAATACGGTGGACATGTAACTTTCTGCAACTCTGCAATTTTCCTTCCATACAAAACAATGACATATAGAAAGAGAGATCACCTCTGATAACATACTGATTTAAATCATTTTTTGTGCAGCACATTAAGAGGGTTCTTAAGAATTTTGCGAGCAACATAATATTTTTTAATGTATTGCGAGATCCATGGAGTGGTGGAGGGTAAGATGATTTTTATTTTCAAATTTCATTGCATTTTTCAAAGTCAGAAAGCAACAGTAGTTTTATCTGTGGGTATATTGCAAGGTTTTGGAGGACATAAACGAAAGTGTAGTCGCCATTGTTGCAAAAGAAGGTAAATTAGGGTTTACTGATTTTGGTTAACAATAAATAATAACAATAAAGAATCAGAGATACAGGGTATCACATAATGACGTTCTATTCAAATTACTTAATTTCAATTTATACCAAGGATTAAGAAAATAATTAATCTTGCACAAATTTGTTTTTAGCAATTTACTTACACTGTAACAAATGTTATAATAATTTTTTCCTTATTCTCTCATAAGATCCCAATGGTATTGACCGTGGTCAACCATGAATATATTGATGCAATGTTGAGTTCACTACAAAGATTTTATACATCAAAACATCAATTCCAATGTGATACAAAAATTTTCTTCATCCCATTTTTCTCATTGTTCACAAACTATGATAATTCCACGCTAGTACTTTTAGAATACAATAATGTTCTTTGCAATCAAAATGTTTTTCTTCCTCCTATCTTACCAAATCTCAATTTCCAAGTAATGCATAAAAGCAAGGTCCAACTTTGTCTCAATGGAGTTAACAATCAATTGTTTGCCAATGGGGCCATTGACTTGTCATCATTAATCATCAAGATGTCCCTAACATATAGAGAAATCATTTTAACATGAGGCCATCACTTAATATAAAAATGTAACCATTTCCTTGTCGTCAATAATAATCAAGGTGCCCCTAACATATACAAAAACCATTTTAACATGTTCCCATCACTTAACTGAAGTCAATAATAATCAAGGTGCCCCTAGCATATACAAAAACCATTTTAACATGTTCCCATCACTTAACTGAAAGTATATGTAATGCTCTGTAAAACTCGTTCAAAATCATTTCTTTTCAATAAATTGTTCATATTTTTTAATGCTATGTTGGTCATTTTTTTAATCCATGTGAATCTTGTAGTTTAAAAATGGCCTCTTGTCTTCCAAACAACCTTGAACTCTTTAGGATATTTTATACATATTTCTTCTTCCATCTCTCAATGTAGAAACACAATCTTGCTATTCATTTTCTCAACTTCAAGATCACATGATAATGCCGATGCCAATAATACTTTTAAGGAAAATCTATTTTTTACAACAAGGGAAAATGTTTCCTTGTTATTTACTCCATCAACTTTACAGTGTCCTTTAGTTACAAATTACTTATACTTTTTGAGAGTTGTGTGGCATATCATTCTTGTCAAAGATACATTTACATCCAACCACCTTCAATCCAATAGGAACTTTCTCCACATGTTAAGTACGACTCAATCTCAATAAACAACTTGATCTCCTCCTCTAAGGTACCCAACCAGTTCTGAGATCCTTACTAGTTAATACCTCTTGCAAAATCCTTGGCTTGCAAGTGAAGTTGATACTATGCATGATAAGATTGCTAATAAATCAGGTGGACATGTTAGTCTTGAATATTTTCATATCATGTCTCTTATCCTCTTCACTAATATTGACATTTTATTCTCAATCTCCATTGAGTTTTCAACATCGACAACTTAACTAGGTGGTTAACATGTTTCTTGATCCAACCTCCAAGTTTAGTGTACCTTATATTTGAAAAATGTGTAATCACAGACAAGCTATGTCACAAGGTTAGTTAGATTTAAAGCTTGGGGTTCGAATGCAAGTGATTTTGAAATCCCCAATTTAGGTTTGTTGAACTTCTATTCAAATTCGACATAGATTTCAATGATTATTCAAGGAACCAACATAACAAGTCTCTACGAACTACAAGAGGTGAACAATCATAGCTTGAGTTTGAAGGGCATGAAACCTATATTACTTGGAAAGATTATATGCTATGTTGAACCCATTCGATGTGTTGATTCCATTGATAAGGTTAGGGGTTAGTGATTGGTCAACATGAATTCCACTAATGAGTTACAAGTTATAAATTTATAATAAAATATAAATAAACTATTCTCACAACAATGAGATTAATTTATAGTCTTATAAGCTATTATTTCTCATTTCCTATTTATGCTAGTCTATAAAGAAACTTGCATATTTTTATAACATAAGTCAAGAATATTACTAGAAGTATGTAAGGAAGCTTGAATATGCTTGTTTTATGCTACATTGCAATAACCTATATCGTATTTAAATGGACATTTTTTAATTCATTTTTGTTTTAATTTCTTTCAAATTGTAATTATATTTGTTTTATCATATATTTTTATAGCAAAATTATCCTATTGCTATATATTTTCAATCTCTTCTTAGGAGGTAGGTACTAAGCAACTTTGTTGCTTATTCCACTTGTTAACACTTGTAGCCTTGCAAGTTATATTCTCATAAAGGTATTAACATTTTTTATTGGTAAGATCAAAGTTTTAGTAAGCCAAAGTGGTATATGTCATCAAAGTACATAATTACATTTATGGTAATCCCAATTTTGTGGAGTTCAGAATCGCCACTAATATAATGGGGAAGTGGAGAGGGAAAGCCTGCTACAATGGCCGTAGGTACTTATTAACACTTGCATCCTTGCAAGCTATATTCTCATAAAGAGGGCAAGCCTGCTACAATGGCCATGGGTACTTATTAACACTTTCAGCCTTGCAAGCTATATTCTCATAAAGATATTAACATATTTCACTAAAAACATAAATAAACATATTCTCATAAACAAATTAACATATTTTATAATTGACATTTAAATTTTTTTCATAACCATCGCTTTGAGGTATGACGTGTTTATGCCATATGTATTTGTCAATTATGGTTGGAGATTAAAAAAATGTTTTACAAGCCATCAAATTCAAGGTCTAATTGCAAGTTTTAATTAAAAAGAATTTATTTTTCTCCATAAAAAAAATTTAGGTGTTGAAAGAAGCAAGATGCTATTAGGTTAGTATGGGAGATGATGTTTAAGTTAGTCATAGTGTGCTAGCAAATATAAATAAAAAATGAAAAACCAAACTAACATTAGACATAAATAAAATATAAAAAAACTAAACTAGCAATTATCTATTTTAAACCAAGATTTATCAATTACCTAGAAAAATCCAAATGGTAAAAAAACACACCTCAAGAAATTGGATCCTTCTCTATGCTTGATAGATGTAGATTTAAAATAGATCTATGCTAATAACTGACTCAATAACACATAGAAAGATAACTTAAACTTTAAAATGAAAAGAAATAAAGAACCTGATTTATATTGATCACATTTGAAGTGGGCATGTGAAGAAAATGAAAAGAGTAACCTGATTTAAGTTTATCAAACTTTAATTGTCCATTTAGGGGAAAATGAAAAGAATAACCTATTTTAAAGTAGCTGATTAGATATGTACGGATGGAGACAAATGTATAGTAGTTACCAACTTACCATCCAAAAATTTAAATATAAAAATATCTGAAGTATCTTGAAAGCTACTTTATATAGAATAGTGCTGCCATTGGCTCTGGTGCTATCATGCAAAACCTAGATAACCCAACGACACTGGGGTCCAAGTTTCCATTGGTTAACGGCAGTACAAGCATGGCAAATTCGCTTCTTTCCCCAAGTTACACTTCATAATGTGATTGCCCACATGAAGTTGGTAACTGCACAAATGATTCTAAATTAAAAAACCAGGAACAAACATCCATGATTGACGTTATACCTATGATTTCACAGTTTGAATTAGTTACTCAACATATATCTGATATTCCCACAGCTCTGGAAAGTTAATCCCATGGCTCATCTATTCCATATATAGAGAGATAGAGATTGCAGATGTGGGTTGCCGCTCACAGAAAGTTCATTGAAACCATCGATTGTCTTCTCTCTTCTGTCTGTCTAGATGTGAACCACCGATTAAATGGTGGAAATGGCGGAGAGACAGCAGGAATTCTGAAGCTACAAATTTGCAGTTCTGGTAATTCGGAGAAAATTATGATCTGAATCTGTTTTTTGTCTGGATTTGTTTCGTTTGTCGATTGAGTGTTCCAGATAGCAGCTCATGGGCTGCAAGATCGGAGTGATATCCTCGATGCGAGGCAGATTATTAGAGCCCTAGATCAGCACTGGCTAAATTCTTTTTTTTCAAATATTTGTAGATTCAACTGAGTTAATTGGAATTCATGGAGACCTGGGATGCCCAGCGACAGGGTTATAATTCTCACAGAGCACACCATCGCTGTCCGCATCAACATCCGCATCATTCAAGAAAGCAGTCTTTTTCGTCTTCTCTACTTGATGCAATTTGTAAGTCGACCGAAGACGTGCAAGAAACGATAGCGTACAAGAAGAGTAGCAATCGACAAGAAACAAGAAATGCCGAGGCCGAGGATAAGACACTGATAAGGAATTCCAGTTATAGAAACTTTTCCACTCTAGAAAGACTATGGGACGAGGATCATCCTGCAAGGATATTGAATAATGAGAAATTATTGCGTGGGAGATCTGCCAATCTCGGTGTTTTCAATGTTGAAAAATACAAGGCGGACGCTGCATATACCAAGAGAAGATCAGGATTTCATCTCTCATTTCAGTCCTCTTCAGCACCGTGTGCTGATTATACTAGCGATTCTACCAACAACTGCCCATATTTATCATCAGATTCGGAGTCATTCTACAGACGTACTTCTTCGATTTCTACGGCTAAAGCAGAAAAGAATTCTCATTTTGTGGGTCATGAAGAAAGAGCATACAAATGGGGCGCTGTTGGTGGAGAATGCTCTCGAGATTTACATGAAAAATCATCGGTTAGAGATGGGAAATTTCGATCTACTGAGAAACATTTCATCCCTGCAGATCATCGTGCTAAGATTAAGTCAGAGTTCAAAACTCGTACGGATTCAAGGAAGCCTAAGCACCCAATTTCTCCAGGCAGCAAGCTCTCAAATTTTCTCAATTCGCTGTTCATTGCTGGTAATAGGAAGAAGCCAAAGCTTCCGTCATGCTCTTCTGTACATGACTACAATTCACATCATCCTTCTGAGAGAAAACCCACCTCCACTTATTCATCTTCTTCATCAGTCCAGTCCAGGCCTTGTTTGAGTAGAACGTCCAGAGGGTCGAAGAACATTAATGGGGTGAAAAGGTGTGTAACATTTTACCCAACAAGTGTAATTGTGGATGAGGCCTCTCGGCCCTGTGGGGAGAAATATCTCCAAGGAATGGAAAAGCCAACCCCCAACCGAAATCCTTATAATTATCAACAAATTACACATCCATCTAAAGATGCCAACAAGCTTACACTGCTCAGTGAAAAAATGAAACATCTAAAAGTTGGGGAGGACAGCCATGCTGTAGCAGTATCAGCCAAGAACAATATAATTGCCAAGCATCAGAAAACAAACAGCATTATGGAAACTGCAGTAATTTGGGATCTTGACATACAAGACCAAGAGGAGGAGGAAGACGATGATAGAAGTTGGTCAAGTTCTGACCTGTTTGAACTGGGGAGTTTGGAAGCAATCGACATGAACGTGTATGGGAAAGAGCTTCATGTGTAAAAGACTTGTCATTTTTGGACCAATAAAGCCATTGCAATTGCAATTAGGTTGCTCGTGTGATAATGCACAGTCTGCATGGTAACCCCTACTCCAGTAATCTTTACTTATTTCGTTCTTAGTTTCATGATAGTTTGTACAAACTCAATTTCAATATATACTATAATACAATGTTATGAATAATTTGTTTTTCAGTTGCATGTGTAGCCATCTTAACTGATGGAACTCGTTTTATGGCTGCTTTGAGGCTGCTAATGTAATATGAATAAATTGTTGTTCAGTGGCTTCTATGTCACGATCTTAGCAGATATAACTTGTCTTATGGCTGGTCTGGGGCTGGTTATGGACATACATGCATCCCCTACGAAAAACAACAAAGCCCTTAATAGAAAAGCACTAGAACCTTAATAGAAAAGCACTAGCTACTTTGCAGATTACTATACAGGTAAGCCAGGTAAGCCAGTTGTCTAATACAGGTAAGCCAGCTAAAAACTTAATATCAAATAGTTTTTTAAATTTCCAAACGTTCCATGGTTCAGTGGATCTCTAAACTTAATCAGAAATAGTTTCTCATGTTTGCAATTTTTAATTCTAAACTTAAGATGAAATAGTTTCATAAATTTACAAAGCAGTAGAAAGGAGATATTTAAAAACTCAGCTATGTTAAATAAGGTAGCGAGAAGGAGACATTTAAAAACCCGATCTTAAATTAAATAAGAGTTGGTGTGACTATTTAGTGATCCCATGTTAAATAATGGTTGGTGTGACTCTTTGGTGATACCAGATTGATCCACCCTTATTGCCCACAATTATAGTTTCACAATCATAGTCTCTTAAATCACAGTAGGTCTAATTGTTAAAAATAAGTGTTTTCTCTTAAAAGGTTACAATTTCAATCTAGTGGAAAATAGGCCTTAGAAAAGAATAAGCTCTAGCATCCAATTTCATAGGGAGTAAAGTGCTTACACATCTGTAAAATCTTTTTAGCAATCAAACCCAAAATAATAAGGTATGCAAAACTCTGTCAAGTTTAGTAGTCAGTTAGATTTTGATTCTAACCAAATTAATCAAGATTTACCAATATGAAAATTTAGCCTACATAGGTTACATACCTTTATTATTAATGTCACTTCAAGAGAACAAATCTAACAAATCTAGACATCTAGAATGTGGATCTAAATAACTTAAGAACTCCTAAAATTACATACTTTGAATTGAATTTAAACTTTCGGGTTATATGCCACCGTGAATTTGTTTCCTTGTTTCCCACAGTGTACAGTCATTTCATCGTGGCGTGAAGACTGGTATAAATTAATATAGTAGATACTATTGTCAAATTTGGCATCGGTGGAGCAAAATTCAGAGCGAGGGAAGAAACTGGACCAGTAAATCGTCTGCAAAGTCTCTGTCAAATACATTCAAAACGCCTAGCAAATTTATTATACAAGTCCCTTAAAAGGATGAACACTTTTAATAAAGTGCTTGCAACTCCCAAATTTATGACTGAATTGATCATTTAAAGTCCCAATCCTGCTCATCTTTTGGTATTTCCAAACTTCTAATTATTGAAAAACTTGCTTATCTAAATTGAAATTATGCAAATAACAAGTTATTTCAAACTTTCTTGATTTTCGACCAGATACATGGCGACAGATGCATCCATTTAAAAAAAATTGTTCGTTGAAGTTCACCTTTCACCGACATTTTCATTGCTAATTATTACGAAAATATTTCTTCACTATAAAGTAAATATAAACTTGGAAGTGAAGGGACGCTCAATTTTCCACATTTTCTTTTGAGTTGAAATCATAAATGCAGATAAGGTTGTGCATCCGAGTTGTTTATTGTTCGCTGTACATTTGGTCAGTAATCAATAAGTCGGTAATAATTTCGACTGGCATGGGATAAGGATATATATATAGAATCAAAATATAAAAAGCAGTGAAAAATGGTTGGCTTGTCAAGGGGTGAAAAAGGCTAGTAATTGATCATATATAGTCATCAAAGTCCTAAAGACAGCCATGGTAATTACATGAGTGGTAAAACCTAAGCCATTAAGATAAGGAAAAATAGTTGGCTTGTTGAGGGGTGAAATAGGCTAGTAATTGATCATATAGTCATCAAAGTCTTAAAGATGGACATGGCCATTACATGATTGGTAAAATTTAAGCAATTAAGATAAGTAAATAGAGTAATTACATGACTCGTAAAACCTAAGCCATGAAGATAAGCAAAAATAGTTGGTTTGTCTAGGGGTGAAATAGGCTAGTAATTGCTCATATAGTCATCAAAGTCTTAAAGACAGACATGGTAATTACATGACTCGTAAAATTTAAGCAATTAAGATAAGTAAATAGAAAAAAAATACTAGACATCATCTCTAAATAAAAAAAATAAAAATAAAACTTTATTAATAACAAAAAAAAATGAAATGATGGGAACCTCACAATTTAGAGGAAGCTCCTTAAGTTGTTTTGTAAGAGACTTGGGCTTAAACACGATGCCCATGGTGATCCTAGTGAGATTATTGATGCATTTTATGAGCTCCTTAATGGTTGTAGCAATGAGATTCAAATTGTAATTAATTTTCACAACTTCAAATTGTAATTAATTTTCACAATCTTTCTCTAATTCTATTCATTGATCTCATGAGATTCTTTTGCAGCTTAGAGCTTCCTACATGGCTATCCATTTGGGTCATTCCTAAAATGCATTTCATGTGCTAGTATAATAGCATATCTTGTCCAACTTTGTGTCTCACATCATAGAAGACCCAACATCCTAAACCCATGTTTCTCAATCCATCTATGACTTGAGTGCTTCCAGCTACTCGTGGTCGTGCTAGATCTGCTACTCAATGTAACCAAGAGTGCACTGAGTATCTATCAAGACCACGGGAAACAATACCTCCTTAGTCTCCATGATCTTCCTTTTCAACCAAAACATATACAACCCTCGCGATACACTCCCACTTCCATTGGATCTCCTTGTCCTCGACATTACTCTTAGAGACTCTACTCCCATCCACCATTGTCCTAGATAATCTTAAATCTAAGTTGGAAAAAAACCCACTTCACCCCTTAGAAATACATAGAGTTCACATCCTTACCAAGTGACCCAACACAAAGGCATCTCATAATAAATACAAAGCCTCGATCAAAATGGCATCATAATAGAGCGTGGGAAATACTACATTTTCATCCCTAAGAATAATCTTTGATCACCTTGGGAATGCCCTAACCTCACCAATCCCCTCCATTTCTCCCCTAAAATGGCAATTATGAAACTAGCCACCAACCGTAGACTATGCATTATGAGTTCACAAGTCAATCCTATCTCGTTCTATTCAAATTCCATACAAACAACAACCTTCCATGCCTTCTCATAAGGATATATAATCAATCCCTTTTTGCATGCCACAAGCCACTTGTCTAAACTACCAAGTAGGCATCTCTTCCATGTGGGGGTTCATGGGACATGTGGTCACATCTAGGGCTTGAGTCATACTGGTGTGACATAGGTTAATGGACGTTTGAACTTGTGAAGTCACAAGGAGTATCTTAATAGTTCACTCTATGGCCACTTGTTCTACACCCCATGGATAAAACATAATATAATGATATAAAAAGAATCTTAATCTAATTTTATTTAAAATATTATTTTTTAATATATGGAATATTTATAGTAAAGTTCATGGAAGATTTTTAAATGTAAGTTATTGTTATTATTTTTTCTAGAGAATGTAATTTTAGAACATGGACTTAATATATGACCTTTTCTTAATTTTAATACTCTAAAATTTTGGAATGTTATCTCTATTGATTTTTTTAGAAAAATTATTTATTTATTATTATTTTTGTTTTATACAACTCATCTTAATATCCATTCACTATAAATACCAACATAGAAACAACAAGGAAAAATAATCTCGAGAATTATTACTGTTACTTTAATTTTGATTGTGTATAATAAATTTATTTTAATGAGATGAATTTTTCAATATATTTAATAAAGGGTTATAAAACTAAATATATATGTGTGTGTGTGCGCGCCTGTGTGTGAGAGAGAGATATATAATATTTTTGCTTATATATATTAATTCCAGTTTAAGCCAATATATATTATAAATATGATACATTTTACCCATACAAATGGAGTGTTACTAGTTTCAAATTAAGAGCACAAACAATTTAACAAACTTAAGTGTCCTAAATGAGTGTCAATATCATAACCATAGGCAATACAATTTGGTATCTATATGTTATATTTTGTTATAAGAGTTTACATAGTATAACTTGTGTTAAGTAGATAGTGAAGAGAGAAAGATCTAAATGCATAGACAATATGAAAATATTTTTAAAATGTAAAATATTGAGAAAATGTTTTCACTTTGAGGGATTTGATCCTTCGAATGATAGATATGGAGTTAATATTGATCTTTGGGAGAAAACCATATTTGCAGTGACATATTTTGTAAGAATCCCAAACAAATTTCAAGCATGAGTGATAAATCTATACCATGATCCAAGGTCCATACACCATGAAACAATTCCATTAGGTATTTTTCCCTACTTTAATAAACCAAGATTGTCCAAAATTCAGCCCTAGTTATAGATTGATGATAGTTTTAACTTTGGGTATCCTTGGATTCTAATGAGGATCAATGGAAACTCTAACTTTCTATAAAGCCTCATTTTAGTGATTGGATGGGATTTTTCTACAAAATTAGATTCCCTTTAAGTCCTTATGTTCTATGGGACAATTTTTTTTTAAATTGTATAATACATTTGCACCTTTGATTTGCAACATCCTAATTTTTAGGAAGTTCTAAGAGGTCCTTAATAAAATTATTTCATTTAAGGTACTTCATACACTATTTAAGATACTCATAAACCCACTTAGATGAATTAGGTGATTTTTTTCTTACTTCCTCAGAGATAGGAAAATGTAACTATCATCTACTCTTTATCCTCAATTTATCCTTTTTTTCAAAGTAATCTTACTTACTCATTCTCAACTTCACCATTAATATTTTTTACACATGTTATGCATATTATAGAGGGTCTTCATACTTCCTATTGAATGTTTCTCCACATAAGAGTTCCCATTATAATTACAAACAAATTCAATCTAAGCAAGATACTTATAAAAACCTATCTTTAATTTATCAAAAAAATTTAGGGCATCCAAGTGCTTTTCGAAAATTATTCCAACCATTAAATAAATAAATTTAAATGGCCATTTAAATAAAAACTATTAATAGAAATACAATGCAATTTGAAATATAGCTTCTCGTGGTATAAAAATAAATAATTTTCTATTAAAAGAAAGTAATATATTTTCAAGATTTTGAGCATTAAAATATCGCAAAACAAGGCCTTTGACACACTCACTAACTGACACTTATATAAAAAAATGTATTTGTTCGTATTATGTATCCATAATATGGTTGATAATTGCATCTTGGACTTACATCTTCAATATATAGTTAATCCATATTAGTTAATTTCATTTAAACTTTCAACTAGAATTTTTTATATAAATTAATTGCAGATGTTATTAAGGAAAAAGATTGTAGTGAGTTTTAAGGTCTTTGAAGAATTCAATCAAAGCATGTAGGACCTAAAGAAAACCTCAATTTTTTATGTTTCTTTATAAATATGAAAATCTTACATGATTGAATACATAGTTAATTATCTCAGCTAATAAAGATTAAGATAGTTTATGACTTATAACTTTTCAAATACAAATAAGATCTAAAAAGAAATTGCAACATAAGAAAACAATTTATTTATCTTATCATTGGCATTGATGGTTTATGAATGTTCATTCACCATATGAAAATGTATATTATCTTTGATATTATTCATAGATTTTCCAATTCTATTTCTTTCTTTAAACTTATTCAAAAATCCCATTTAAAATGAAAATTGTTGCTCAAAGCATTACAGCTAACAAAAATTAAAATTGTTTATGATTTAAAATTTTATAAATGTTTAAACAAAATTGTTGATAAAAAAAAACAAGTTTATTATTCTTATCAATGACATGGTTCTTTATTCATTATGTAAAACTATATGTTATCTCTACTGTTTGTAAAAATATATCTTACCTTTGTTAAAAATATATGTTATCTATATTCAAGAATCCCATTTAAAATGAAAAATTTTGCACAAAGTATTTATAATTCTATATTCAAGAATCCCATTTAAGATGAAAAATGTTGCTCAAAGTATTTACGATTATAAAGGATCGGTCCCATAAACCTTGGACATGAGATGAAGCACATGCAAAGAAAGATGTTTAACACTCTCAAAGATTTTGATAAGGCAAAATAATGTCTAGCAAATCTTAATGTTTTTTTAAACATTACAACGAAACGAATTGAATATGTAAGAATAAATTGGAAAAAATTAACTGATCAATAAATTAGGAAAATAGAGAAGCGAAGCGAGAATCATTATAAGTTTTTCACTGGAAGAATCATATAAGTTTATGGTCGAGTGTGGATCCCAACACATAATTATAAGTTTATGGTCGAGTGTGGATCCCAACACATAATTATAAGTTTATGGTCGAGTGCGTACCCATAATTATAACATAGAAGATTACATAAAAACAAAGAGTCCAATCTTTCACTATGTGATATGAAAATCAGAGATATAAGGTTGTAAGACATAGTGGGGTTGAATAATAATGATCTGCACTCATCTCTCTTTACACAATGACCATCAAACACTCATAAATTACGAATCTTACACTCATGAGTTCTTGAAAATAAAACTATATTTTATAATTTTATAATTTTGTACTGATTATTATACTTTCAAAGAAATATGAAAATAAAATTATATTTTATAGTGATGATTATACTTTTAAAAGATAATAAATTACATTAGTACGGATATTAACACTCAAAAAGGGTGGTATTGGTTTGATAGTTGTTTTTATAAGACTATTCAATTGAATTACGTATTCTGACAGCACTTTATCTTTATAGGGTGGTCACAGGACTCCTGGACAATCAGGTCCAGTCCAAATCGACGAAAAAGGAAGGAAAATCTCAAATATTAAATGTGAAGATGCCTGACGAAAGAAAATTGATGATATTCTTACCCAGGCCAATGTCTATAACGACAAGGGCTACTGCCCATGATTTATACAAGTACGTCGAAATTGAGTATCAACTTTCTGGCCGACTCCCATGGGCAATCCTTATATCCTTATATACTGGATAGACTTTCCCTCGAGAGGGGAGCCTGTCCAATGCACACCGTCGGATTTCTCATCTAACGGTGTCCATTGGACAGGCTCCCCCGAGGGAAAGTCTGTCCAGTATATATGGCGCTCTGACTGGCCACACCTGCCTACCATGAAAACTTGCGACGTCATAATTACATAGCATTCTTAATTAATATTAACATTGATCGCGGAATCATGAGAATATCGAAATCGATCAGTTCAAACTTAAATGCAACGTTCACTCATTATGTCACGCTCAAAACCCAAGAACCAGGACCAATAAATCATGAATCATATTTGTTTTTAAAGGAATATAAGTAGTGGATAATTGGGTTGAAGAGGCTTAAACATTTTTTTTAAGGAGTATAAGTAGTGGATAATTGGGTTGAAGAGGCTTATACTATAGTATAATAGGGTATTGCAATGATATAAATAATTAAAAAAATTAAAAAAATTTATTAATATTTATACTTAAAAAAAAATATATCTAAAGATTTGATCTTTAAACTTGGGAAATCTTCTTTTAAGATAAATCTATCCTAATAAAAATGATATTTACAACCATAAAATAAATTTATAATGCATATAATTTTTTTAAATTTTACTCTCTCCTGCTTTCTTGCATGGGATTACTTATTCGATGTCGATAAAGGTAGAGGATTGAATGAATAAATAATCGCCGCCATGGGTCAGGATTTGTTGAAGTAGTGATACCACCAGGAGCACGTTAAACTGGAAAGTTATGAGGCAGTAGTAAGGCTACGGGAACATTATAGCACTGATAAAGTCGGAAGCATTATGCAAATATATGTTTTCGTGGGCCGACGCACAGGACTGAATTTTCGTGTTTCCAAAACGAGACAATAGAATATCACGTATGGTACAAAATAGAGCGACAGAATATCACATCTGCACGAAAAACAATATGTTACTTTGAAAACAGTAGAATGCATATCTACTAATCATATCAGACATGAAAGGAAACGAACTATTTGCCATGACAGGGCCCTTACGGGGCCTATTAATTATAGCTACGTAAAAGACATATATTGGCCTATGCATAATGTTCATTGTTGAGGAAGCGTGGCGAACGAATAAGTGAAAATGAGAAAGCATTCATAAGTGACCGAACACAGATTTAAGTGGTAAAACTTTGACAAAAACTCAAGACAATATTTATTGGAATTCTTATTGCTTTGATATAATGATTACAATCACTAGTAGGAGGGTCACTAGTAGGAGGGCTTACACAAAAATGACTTTACAATGACCAAGACGGATATATCAATATATACGTTTAATTAGGGGACTATTTTCTTTCTGTCGTTGTTTTTTCTTCTTATGAATCTTCACTATATTTTCAAAACTTGCAAAAATTTTGTTAGATCTTACAGGGTGTGGGTGCTTGGAGGTTTTTGTGTAAGGGGATTTTATTTTTGCAGTTAAAATCATCCAACAAACAACAAAAATTACAAGATTTGTGAGTTAAATTCACCCGATTCCAGCTGACCTAGCCACACTAGTACAATTTTATCACTAAACTATTACCATTTTATCACTATTTATCATAAAAAAAAATTTGGTGATGGGTTATTATTCTCACAATTCTAAGAATCCCCATCATGACAATAATTTATATGATATCTTGCTCAAGTTCATTTATCTCATTTTCTAAAAGCAAACACCACCACAACTTCTCTAATATTACTAGTTTTGTAAACATGCTTACACAATTTTCTTGAGTATGGACTTTCTTGATAACCTAGATTGTTAGGGAAATGGATAGAACTTTGACAATCACACAATATGTTCACCTTATTCTACACTTTTCCAAACTCATCGAATAAATCATCTAGCCAAATTGCTTCCTTTCATGCATGTGAGACAGCTATATATTTTACCTTAGTTGTGATAAAGCCATTATTGTTTCTTGAAGCTTTGACATCCATCAAATATGTCTCCATGCAAGAGTAGAGACATAACTTAAATAGATTTCTTATTGTCGAAATCACCTCCAAAATATTAATCAACATATCTACAAAGTGGATCTTTGCAACCATTATAGGTAATACAATAATTGGTTCTCCCTCTAAGATAACAAAGCACCCATTTCACTATTTCCCAATTCTCTCTAATTGGATTTTCCATACATATCTAATGAGAATACCATTTGCATGTGAAATATATGATCTCGTACATGTATACCATGACGTGTACATTAAACTTCCTACTGCTCTAGCATATAGTACAAAATACATATATCTTTTTCTTCTTTATTACTAAGACATAAACTTGAAGAAAGATTAAAACAAAAATACAAAGGGATATTTATTGATTTTACATTATTCATTCTGAATTTTTGTGATAACCATGAGCATAGATCTCTTTTAAATTTGGCTCTACCAAGCGCTGAGAGAGAGGTGCAAACCCTTTCCCCTTTATCGAATAGAATACTCACCCATTCTATCGTTAAAATCACATCTTCAACATAATATGTGTAGTTGAAAGGCACGTTGCCATGGATGATCATGCTACCCCTGCACATTATTGCACATTGCCATGGATGATAGGCGAAGGGTATCAATACTTTTTTACCTATGAAAACCAATTTTTTACCTCCACAAATTAGTTCCATATCCCCACAAATTAATTGTTGCAGTGGATGGTGTATTTATGCATATTCTTGTAGTCTATGGAAGCATAGGAAATGATAATATTGCTGCAGTGATCGAGAGGGAAGGTAATGTTTGTATGAGGTCATTAGTTATCGGTATCCCCCATGTATTAATCCATATTGTTGCACTATGTTCATCCACTGAAAAATGATAATATTGTTGCAATGAATATTTGTAGCATATAATTAATTATCAATTAAATCGATAGCTCAAGTATTATTTGCATTACATTGATATATTTTGTTTGGATTAGAATGATATCTTGATAGTTCAGGTATTATTTGCATTACATATTTGGTTGATATATTTTTCACTGCAACAAATGGAGAATGATATATTATTTGTAGGGTTTTTTTTGGGAACAACAGGAGAATATGTTTAAACCTCTTTAAACAACCCTAACTAGAGTTTCAACATGATAGTAATGTTTGAATATGGTTTTAAATATTAGGCCGATTATTACAAGAGATTTAAGAGAAAGGATTTAGACAAGATTTCAGTATTTTTGTGTATGATGGTGACCAATGAAGGATAAGAGGTTGAGTAGTTAGTGTGATAGAGTTCCTTGAAATGTGAAATTAGAGAACTCTAGGGTGAAGCATATTAATTATTGGGCATGATTTACAATAAAAATCAGTATCTTAAAATCAAAAAATATTTTCAAAAGTTTGAAAAATCACGACAATACTACTACCTCTTAAATATATTTTGAAAAGTTTGAAAATATCCAAAACAATGATTAACCTTGTTTAGTTAGAAGCTGGTTATCAAATTTAACCTAAAGCAATTGATTCTCTTTTTAAATTAAGCTTTAAACTTATATTTTTAATGCCATGTTAATTTTTAAAATGTTATAATGTGAAAATGACAAGCTCTCTAAATTTTACATGTGCATATAGAATTTTAATAAGAGCATAACCTTATTAATGATATATGTTAGGTATAACTCCTGATTCTATATTATTCATGGCTAATGCATAAATTTATATTACTTGTGATGGTTGTGTTTCACCTTCCGCCCAGCATTTCCGGCTTTCTATGTAACTGTTCAGCTAACTATTTATTTATTTATTTACAATATATAATCTCGACGGATTATATTCTAACAATCCCCCTCTTAATCCGAAGGGGTGTTCGTAAGTCCGAGCATGTTTCTGAATCTTTCAAACTTTTCTCGTCCAAGCGCTTTGGTGAAGATGTCTGCAATTTGATCATTTGTGGAACAATGTCGAAGATGGACTGTCTTGGCCTCTACATGATGTCGAATCAAATGATACTTTGTGTTGATGTGTTTGGTTCGATCATGGAATCTAGGATTCTTAGCGAGCTTGATTGTAGAAGTATTGTCGACCAACAATGGAGTGGAGTTCTCTTGTTTTTCTTGCAAATCTTCAATTATCTTCCTGAGCCATACTATTTCTTTCGTTGCTTCAGCTGCAGCCACATATTCTGCTTCTGTTGTTGAATCTGCTGGAACTGACTGTTTGTGTGATCTCCATGAGACAGCTGCTGATCCAAGACTCATAGTGTATCCAGAAGTTGATACTCCTGTCTCCTTATCGCCATCAAAATCTAAGTCTGAGTACCCAATAAGTTTGAAGTCATCCACTTTAGAGTACTTGAGTCCAACGTCTTGAGTCCCCTTCAAGTATCTTAGAACTCTTTTTGCAGCTGACCAGTGTCCTTCACAAGGTTTATGCATGAACCTTGAAAGTATGCCAACAACATAAGAAATATCTGGTATAGTTGTTGTAAGGTAGATAATACTTCCTACAAGTTGTCGATACTTGGCCGCATCCTCAAATTCTTTTCCTTCGCTTGATGTGAGCTTCATTTTCTATTCCATTGGAGTAGATATAGGGTTGCATTCTGTCATGCAAAATTTGTTTAGTAGTTCTCCAACATATTTTTTTTCTGAGATATGAATATGTACTTAGGATGTTGAGTGACTTCAATTCCTAAGTAATAGTGGAGATGTCCCATATCTGTCATTTCAAAGATCTTTCTTTATGGATGATATATAGCTCTCATTGTTCCCTGTCATCAAAAGATCATCTACATACACCACAAGATACACAACAGATCTTCCAACTTTCTTTATAAACAATGTTGCATCATCAAGATCAAAATGTTCAAAATTTAACTTCAAAATATGCTCGGTTAACTTTTCATACCATGCACGAGGCACTTGTTTTAGGCCATACAAGGATTTTACAAGCTTGAATACCTTTTGTTCTTTTCCTTTCACAACAAAGCCTTCTGGCTAAGACGTGAAGACATTCTCTTTCAAGTCTCCATTCAAGAAAGCAGTCTTCACATCCATATGATGAACTTTCCACCCTTTCTGAGCAGTTAAAGAGAGTAAGGTATGGATGGTAGCCCATTTTGCTGTAGGAGAGAACGTTNCAGAATAGGAATCCCCCCTTCAAGGTTTGGAATTTCATATTCATTTTTAGAATATGTCTTTGGATGAGGATATTTTTCCAAATGATCAAGCTATCTCTCAATGGATTGGTCATTTTTATTAGTTTCAAGAAAAATGACATCTCTGGAAATAAAAAATTTCTTGTTTACCTCATCATACAGATGGTATGCCTTGGAGTATTCTTCGTACCCCAGGAAAATACATTTTCTACTTCGAGCACCAAGCTTGTTTCTTTGCTCCTTTGGAATCAAGGCATAACAAGTGGAACCAAAAACTCTGAGATGCCTGATTCAAGGGAGATGGCCAAACCACATTTCATGTGGAGTCTTGTTATCAAGAGGATTTGAGGGACTTCTATTTCTCAAATAGGCTGCACACTTTACTGCATCACCCCAAAACATTAGTTTTACATTCTTGAAAAACATCATTGAGCGAACCATATTCATTATGGTTCTATTCATTCTTTCTGCTACACCGTTTTGTTGAGGATTGTAGGGAACTATAGTCTGATGTGCAATTCCATGTTGGCGAAGATAATTTTCAAAAGCATTTGGAGTGTATTCTTTCCCGTTATCAGTATGAAGTGTACCAATTTTTTATTGTGCTTGTTTTTTTATCAATGCATGAAAGTCTTTGAATGTTTGAAATGCTTCTGATTTTGTATTTAAACAGTAAATCCAACACATTCTTGAGTAGTCATCAACAAATGTCATAAAATACTTATTCCCATTTGCTGAAGGAGTTGGCATTGGGCCACATAAATTAGAATGCACTAGTTCTAATTTCCTACTTGCTCTGAAATTAGATTCATGGAATGGAAGCTTACTATGTTTCCCTAATATACATGCATCACATTTGTTCTTCTCTTTGGGAATGGTGGGAAAACCAAATAGACCATTCTTTCTCAACAAACGAAGACTGTTATAATTTAGATGACCAAATCTTGCATGCCACAATGAACGAGATGACAAATTACCTTCTCCATGCTGAGAGAGGTAGGCATAGTTCTGAACTCTTGCAGATGAACCCTTTAGCTTCAGCAGCTTCCCATCTTCGTATCCAGTCATGATGACTTGGTTTTCAGAGGACTTTCTTATTTCTACGATTCCATCAAACATGTGGATGGAATGGCGTCGCTGTCGAATCTCCACCAAGGACAGCAGGTTTCTCTGCAACTCTGGAAGATAGAGAACGCTCTTCAACAAGAAATCAGGGAATCCAGGCATCTTCAGTCGAATGGTGCCCATTCCCTTTGGTTTAATGCTTGACTTATCTGCAAAGTAAACTATGCCATCTATTGTTTGATTAAGTTCTTCAAAACAGTCTTTTCTAAATGTCATGTGTGATGTTGCACCAGTATCAAGTAGCCAACAATCTTTGTAAGATGAAAGTGAAGTCATTTCATTAATTCCAAGATTACAATGTGCAACAATACAAGAATCAGAAAATTTACTAGCATCTTGGTCATCTTTATTCTGGTTATGCTTGTCTTTGATGGAGTCCCACAAAGCCCAACACTGATCTGATGTGTGCCCAGTCTTTCCACAACACTTGTACTGCAGATCTGATCTTTTGATGAAGTTGTTTCTGCCCCCTCTGCCTCTGAAGTTTCTTCTTCCTCTGCCTCTCTTTTTGCCAGAGAGAGTGACACCAACTACAGATGCTATAGATTGCATCTCTTACAGCTATTAGTGTAATTTACAATAATGAACTTAATATGACAAAGAGAAATAGGAAAACAATAACCTTGCAAGTCTACAGTCTCTGCCAAGGTGAATACAATGCAAGTTTACAGGCTTCTTCAATACAAAATATATCAGTCTCAGTATCAGAATTTTTGAATATTGAGATTGGTCTTCAAGTAGGTCTTCAGCAGGCTGTAGCAACACAGGCTCGCTTGATACGTAGGCATCTCCACAGATTCAGCAGCATTTCAGGAAGTAGACAGCAACATGTATACACCAGCAACATAAAACAGTTTCCAGACTCCACGTAGTATATATTCAACGCATATATACCACAATCATAGGCCGCAGCATATATTTATTTCTCCACACTGCTCATAACTCAATCTCAGGCTCATACAGCAGCAATATTTAAAACACTTTAGCAATATTTAAAATACATACATCATTGATTGAGCAGCACTCAGAGAAATGAGTTCTCTGGTCAACACACCCAAAATACTCTACGCATGTATTATACCACGCATACTTCAATGCAGTCTTCAGGAAGCATACAACGCAGCATACATTCACCATGCAGCAGGCACCAGGAAGTCTCCACGCAGCATACAATGTAGTCTTCAGCAGTCTAATATATCAGTCAGCAGTCTCCCCACGTATGCAGCAGTCTCTCCTCGCAGATGTGGGAAGAAATTAGGTTTTATGCACTTCCAACATAAGTGCATACAACATCAAGATTTTACCTCCAACTCAGCCTTCACGGAGGCACCAACGAAGGATCTGGCTCAGTCTTCAAATGGAGGAGTCACCCAGCAGTCCACGCCATCTCCAACACAGCTATCTCACAGCTGTCACCAGTCTTCAATACACACAGTCCACGTAGTCTTCAGGAAGGTCTCCATGCAGGTCTCCACGCAGGTTCTATCTCAGTCTTATCAATCTTTAGTCTTCAACGAAAGAAGTCAAGATTCTTTAACGCAGCAAGAGTCTTCACGCTGGCAGCAATCTCTCCACGCAGGAAGCTCCACATTCAACACCAAACCTTGAGCAGTGGGCCTGAGACTTTGATAAAAGCCTCTTGATGCCACTTCTGCACCTCTAATGTCTCCATCCCTTTCGAATCGTTTTGGATAACGGCTTCTTTCCACAAGAAGTCGATTCTCATTAGGATGTTCTCTCATCACCAGATCTCCACGTAAAGGAATGATGCCAAAATTCTTTCACAAAGAAACTATTTCACACAGCAACTCTTTCACACAGCAACATATATGTTTGCAAACCTACTGATCATATTCATGTCTCAATACTCTAGAAAACACTGTAAATATAGCGAAGGCAGCATTCCTTCAGCTTACCTGTGCTGTGAATCACATGCAAATGATAATTCCGATACTGGCAGTAAATCACACGACTCACCCATTAAAACTGTGGCTTGCTGAAGAATTTATGATACAGTCGATGCAAATAGGGACGAGAAGCTCACATTCGATGAGATCCATGGATTCTTAAACAAACTCAGAATAGAGATGTCAGATAAAGATGTGGAAACAATCGTTGGCCCGTTGTCTACCAGCGAGGATGGCAGTTTCAAATTCAAGAAATTTGTTTCATTGTACGAATCGCTGTACTAGGATATCAGATTAAGAAGAGAGCAGTCTCCAATGTACTCAGCAGAGAGAAGTCTCCAACGTACACAGCAATATCAACAAATAATGGAGTGATGGGGAATGAAGAGGCGGCCAGCAAAAATTAGGGTTTCCAAGCACAGAAATTGCAGCACTCTTCAAGCACAGATATCGCATCTATAAATTAGGGTTAGGTATCACAACATTTCTCATATCTCAAATTAGACTCATTGCAGCATACCGCATACAATTAAATGCTCGTAGGCTGGCAGGAGGGAAGAGCAGATGGCGGATTGGCGGAGCAGGCAGTCTAGCAATGGACTGGCAAGCAGAATGCGAGGACTGAAATGCAGCAGGAGTTATGGAAAATAACCAAGCTCTGATACCACTTGTTAGGTATAAATCCCGATTCTATATTATTCATGGCTAATGCATACATTTATATTACATGTGACGGCTGTGTTTCACCTTTTGCCCAGCCTTTTCGGCTTCCTATGTAACTATTCAGCTAACTATTTATTTATTAATTTACAATATATAATCCCGACGGATTATATTCTAACAATATATAATGATGAGAAAAAAAGGTTGTAACAACTATGTGAAAAACACACACTCCTCGATTTATTGAAAAGAAATAACATTGTCTTAAAACAACATTAAATTTTTCCAAACCAAGGAAATTTATGCATCAAACATAACATTGTTTAAATTCACCAATAGCATAAATAGAATTAATAATAGATTTAAAAACATATATTGTCTTCCTTAAAAACAAATATTATGTAACCATAATTTGTTTAGTGTGTAACCACATGAAACTTTCTTAAACCATATTATTATTATTACGGAACCATATTTGGTAAACGAATAATATGAAACCATATGAAGCAAATATTAGAATTAAACTTAAAAAGAATATTAGATTTAAAAACTTGATCTAATATTAACTTTTTAAACTTAAAACTAAGAGTTTTTTGTTTTAAAAGAAAGTTAAAACAAAGATTATGGTTGATGCAAATTTTTTTTTGCTAAATAAATAAAAAGATTTGCTTTGGGGTAATATTTCATTTTTAATTTGGATTAACCGAAATTATCACATTAATCATGAAGAAAACGATAATAGTAATTGTGTTTAATACCATGAGATTTCTTTATAGAAATAAATTTTATGCAATTTTTTTAAGAAAAAAAATATGTGATTTAGTTAGTTTAAAATGAAAGCTCAAGAGAGTTGGTGAAATGTGAACCTTAACATGCTTCATATATGAATTTATAATTGGTTCTATTTTTTTTATTATGTTTTGATATTTATTTTATTTTTATCAAGCTCCTCATTTTTTGGTATATTCAAATTATTTTCTTTTATTTTTTATTTTTATTTGAGCCAATTATAAGCACTGAAGGAGTTACACACCCCCCCTACTGGGCTATATAATGTGCCTCTCAGTGCAACAACTTACCATGCTTCATGTCTCTATGTATTTCTATGCCCATAAGTTGTTTTGCTACTCCTATATCCTTCATATCAAACACCCTTTTCAATTGAGCCTTTAACTTGTTGATATTAGCCATGTTTGTTCTTGCTATGAGCATGTTGTGGAACATAAAACCAAGATAATAAATATGGCATTTTCAAACTTGTGAAATAAATACAATTATTGTAGTCACTTCTTGTAAAATTTGGATCAAATGAAAGAATCAAATTCTTGTACCATTACCTCAGCAATTGGTTTGAGCCATATACTGGCTTCCAGAATTTACACACAAAATATCTTTTGCGATCCCAAACAAACCCTTTAGTTTGTTCCAAATATATTAGTCTAAATCCACATAAGAATGTGGTTTTGAAATCTAGATTCTCTAACCCAAGATTAAGTAAAGAAACTAGTTCTAATACTACACGAATTGAAACAAAGTTAACAACTGGTGAAAAAAATCATGGAAACCAATACCTTCTTCTTGAGAGTACCCTTTTGTTGCTAGTATTTATTTGTACCTTTCAACTTTATCGTCAACCCCCATTTTTAGTTTTGAGACTCATTTCCAAGATACATATGCCGACAACTGATGGAAGTTAGATTTGTAGAAGACGAATACTACCAAGGGAAGAAATATGATGGAAGGAACGATCCCAACGATCATCTGGTCGCATGCTAGACTACATGGGTACTAAGGTCGAAGGAAGAATGGGTCCACTCATTTGTTCATACGTTGGACAAAATACCATGGAAATGGTATGTTTATGCAGAATTACAAAGGGAAAATACAACATGTGAAGAATTTCCTATCAGCTTCAATCATACTTTTAGTTTTGCAAATGACAATCCATTCATCCATAGCACACTACAGGACATTCAAGACAAAGTATTGGAGATAGTTCTGGTTGAGTTACCAATGGAACCAAAGTGGATGATGACACCACATATGATGATGACATGTTACAATGTATCAGGAGAACCTAATAACGAATACAATCCAAGAGTTGTTGATATTCGAGAGTAAGAGGGAATTCATGACATTATAGCGCCAGAAATGGAAGGAGACAAATTCAAGCAACCGCTGAAATTGAAGAAGGTTAATATTAGGATAATAGAAGAGCCAAAGTTTTCTAGTATTAGGGATTACTGGGATGATTCGACAATGGGGAAAATCATCGATATGCTACACGGGTTTCAATAGTTATTATTGACCAAGTTTTATGAAATGAAAGGTACTTCATGTGATTTGGGAGAAATGAAGATTTTGCTAAAACCTTATGGGAAACCAGTAAATTAGCGACCATACAGATTGGATCTGAGATACAAAGAGAACGCCAAAGTAGAATTAGAAAGAATGATGGATGCTGGAATTATCAAACCTATCGAAGAGTCATAATTGATCAATTTGATGGTTGTGCAGGACTAAAAGACGGTGGAAATACACATCTGCGTTGATCTAAGCAAGATGAATGATGCAAGTCTTTATGATCCATTTTCAACACCATTTATCTATGAAGTACTGGAAGGCGTTCAAGGACATGAAATCTATTCATTCATAAATAGATTTTTGGGCTATCACCAAATAAGGATTCCAAAGGGGATTCCAAAGGAGGATAGACACAAAACCAATTTCGTAATAGAATGAGGATGTTTTTAGTACACAATGATGTCATTTGCACTGAAGAATGTGCCTGCGATATTTTCAAGGATAGTTGTCGACACATTCAAGGACTTCATTAATGAAATCTTGGAAGTCTACATGGATGATTGAACTGTCTTTGGCCTAGTAAAAGACCACACTGCAAATCTTGGACTAATGCTATAAACATGTCAGCAACATCATATTTTGTTAAATTTGAAGAAGATTGTGTTAGCACTTAGAATGTACCCCTGATTGTGAAAGGATAACCCCAAGGTAACCACAGAACAAAGCATTAGGAAAGAAATATGGCTTCTTTCTTTCTAGAGAGGGATCTCTCAGTATTTTCTCATAGGCCAGATTTGTTTAAAAAGAAATACGGTTTAATAGTTCTTGTGGTTGAAACAATTGCTCATTGGGCATGGAGTCATGTAGGAAAATAAACATTTACAATGATATTGAAAAGGAATTTTAATGCAGGGTAGATACTTATTCACAGTAAAAGGGCCTGTTGTGTGGTGATATAGAATAATTTTAGAAACAATCCATTAATGTGTCCATATATGAAGGATGAATCCATTATTAAATTTAGAAGAAAGGTCTTATGAATACATAAAAGGAATGGAACAAAGCATATGGATATGAATTATGAACCATTATAAACCTATTTAAGCATGAAAAATATAACCGAATGGAAGTTTAACAGGAAACACATACACATATAAGGAAGGAAAGTACAGACTAAAAAGATAATAACACAAGAATCTCTGTGAAAAGGAGTGCTCAACTCTAAAATTTTATTAATCTTTGGATCTTTGTCACAATAGAATATCTATCATAGGTTCCAACCCTTGTTACATTGAAAAGTCTTGTTTAAATACAACAACATGCTCCATAAGCTGATAAATAATTATATACTAAAAATAGGAAAATAATTTCCTTTTTACGTATGGCACTTGGCATTCTAACTAATAACTACTCAAGAAATAAAATACAAAATGTTATCTAACTAATCATCGACGGTCCTCAACAATTATCCATTAGTGCAACCTGTACCTAGTTTTCCAAAATTTTCAACTATTTTCCATTGATCGACAGTTGGAAGCTCCAAGCTCGCTATTTCCTTTGGAACCACCCTTAATTACACATGATCCATGTAAGATATTTCTAGAATCTAAGTGCAAGTATCTTTGAAAGTGTTTAATATCTAAAAATCTTCAAAAAAATTATCCACTATTGTTTTCCTAGACAAAGATTGATGCATGTCTTCAAAATTCTTATGATATAATCTGCATCTAACCATTTGGGCATGATACTCCACCTGAGAAAAAATTTTAAAACTTTATTCCTAGAAGAAAAGTAAACCCTTTTTAAACACTAGTGTAAATAATTCAATGAACATCTTGTCCTGATGTTGCAAAATGCCTATTTTGGCTTGTACAGTGTCTAAATGCAGATGCTTACCGATAATCTTTCTTGTCCAAGTTGATCTGACTAGCAGTTGGCATGTTGTTGAACTTCAACTACTTCGACATGTTCCACATTGGATTTGGCAAGTCTGAACCTTGACAAACCTCGACAGGTTTTGCGATCGACATACAACATCTTGACATGCCTTGTCAGCACCTGTCGAACATCAACAAAATGTATCTGTCTTCCAGTCATTTGTGATGGTTGAAATTCTGAACCGTTATAAATTCTTGTAAATGAATGTAAGAGGTAGTCTCCCAAGCGTCTCATCATTCTATATAAACATGTACATTATTGTAACAATTAACCAACCTTCATGGAGAAGAAGTAATAATAGAAATTGGTTCAAATTCTTGATGATTTTATTTGCGCATACTTTCTGTCGATATAGTGTATTTCCTACTTTACTTGTTATTTTTCTATGCTTCCTCCATAACAATGCTCAACTCATTCAGTTGATTGTTGTCCCCAGTGTGCACTTGGGCACAACCTAGACCATTGGTACCAAAGCTTGATCTTGTTCAGAGGTTAAGTTGCATCAAAACTTCCATCGAGTTTATTTAACTTATGCATGTTCAAACATGATCACAAACTCAGCAACACAAGCATACACTTCCTTTGACATCAAAAAATATCATCAAAGAAGTAGACAACAGACATGCAACTGACAAGGCATAACAACTCATAGGAAAAGAACTGGCTCGCCAACGAACCGAAATGTTCTCCCAGTTCAACAATATTCTCATGCGATTCACTTCAAACTCCATGGAATCCTCGACATGACCTCACTCCGATAAAATGACCCCCTTCAAAGTGCAATTGAATTTGGACATACCGAATCTTGAAGGTAAGATTGACGTGGAATTCGTCGATAATTGGGTACAACAACTAGAATCATACTACTACAGGAATCAACTCTTCGAAGTGGAAAAGATCACCATTGCATCCTTAAAGATGTCGACCTCCGTACACTTCTAGTGGGAGAATTTACAGACAACAATGGAAAAATATGGCAATGCCATAGACACATGGGTAAAATTCGTCGAATACATCTGAAAGGAGTTCTACCCACCATAGAATATTGAAAAAAAATGGAAGAAGTGGAATTAGCTAAGGTAATGGAAATACCAGTGGGTACAGAGTTGCACTGATGATTTTTATCGACTCATGGCTATACTTGGAGTCCAAGAAGAAGAAAAATTGCTTGTCCTGAAGTATGTCAGGGGTTTATCCCCATACATTCATGAAAATATGGAATTTCTGACAGTCATTATGCTTGCAGATGGATTTCATTACGCCAACAAGCTTGGGGATAAAAAAAAGGAAAAGCACGTTTCACGAACAGGCCAATAGGGCGAACATCCGAAAAGAAGTCATCGGTTGACTTTGACAAGTCAAAGCACCATTCTTATTTGACTCTGCAAATGCATGATCATCAAAAGAAGAACTTTCAGAAAGACAAGAAGGATCACAACAAACAAGCTCCTACCTGGAAATGGTGTGATTATCACATTTTGGCATGGCATGATACATCAGAATGAAAAGCTTGAAAGACATTTTTCGCAAAATTGTCGACCTCCGACTTATCTAACAGAACCCTGGTAGAACCTCATCCATATCCAGCAACCATATTGGATTCGACCTCAACCACTTTGACATCCTTGAATTTTGTTGATGAGGAGGAATGAGAGTGACTGCTGCATACACAGATATGTGTTCAGAAAAATCCATTACATGCCATTATAGATAATGGTACTAGAAGAACTTCATTTCCTAATATCTTGTGAAGAAACTTCGTCTTGTCACCACTCCACATCCTTAACCTTACAATGTTGGTTGGATGAAGGATAGACAGGAGCTAAGGATCACACCCTAATGTAGACTCACCTACTTCATTATGCCTTTTGAAGATGAAGTACTCTGTGACGTGGAACTACTTTTCATATCCGATGCCTTATTTGGGAAAAATTACTTGCGGGATAAAAAAGGTACATATCTGTCATGGCCTCAGAAGGTGATTTCAAAAATATTGAATCAATGGTACGACATACCAAAGGGACAACATACATCAACGGTTTCTATGATAATTTCCAAACAAACAAAGAATCTTATCAAACATGCCCATAAGTTTGCATTAATTATGATAAAGCCTCAACATTCCAGAAATACTGTAGCAACGAGTCAACTCATCGACCAATGCAACTCTTGACAACAACAAAAGATTGAGAACATTCTTGAGGAATATCAGAATGTATCTCAAGAGTTGAACGAAGTGTGTCTGCATTGTCAAGTAAAACAATTCATTGAACTTGTTCCTGGTTCTTCATTACATAATGCATCTGTTTACAGAAGATCCATTCTTGAGAACAAAGAGATTCATAGGAAAATCTAGGATTTAATTGACAAGGGTCATATCCACCCCAGCTCCTCTCCTTGTGGAAGTCCAATTGTCCTAGTTCCAAAGAAATATGGGACTTGGTGCATGTGAATTGACTATCGGGATCTCAACAAAGTTTTAGTGAAGAGAAAACACCTTCTTTCACAGATAGATGAACTCATTGACAGTATGAAAGGTGCTTAGTTCTTTACGAAAGTCAACCTTAAGTCGGGATATCATCAAATTATGATAGAGTCTACCGATGTATGGAAAACAAATGTCAAGACCAAGGAAGAATTCTTTGAATGGTTAGTCATGCATTTTGGCTTAACTAATGCACCTGCAACCTTAATGAGATATATGGAAGACCTTCAATGAGATTTCATCAGCAAGTGTGTCATTGTCTATCTTGACGATATTTTTATTTTCATTTGATCATGGGAAGAACATGTCAGATAGCTTCGACAAGTCTTCGACACTCTCTAGCAACATCGACTATATCTGAACATGGACAAATGATCATTTGTGATGACCAACATCAAATATTTGAGGTATGTAATTGACTCTACAGGAATTCATGTTGACCCAAAAAAATGTACAAATCCTCAAAAATTGGCCCATTCCTCAAAAAATTCATGAACCAAGAAGTTTTCTTGGTTTGGCGAATTTCTATTGACGGTTCATACCTGGCTTCAGTCACATTGGATGGCCTTTGAATCACTTGAGTAACGAAAATGGGAAAACTGTCTTCAAATGGACATCGACACAACAACAAGCTTTTGAATAACTAAAAAACAAGCTTTGTACTACACCAGTACTTGTGTTACATGATTTACAGCAACCCTTTGAGATTGAGACGGACACATCAGACTATTCTCTCGGTGCAGTGATCACTCAGTCAAGTCACCCAATCACGTTTCATTCAGAAACTTTCAGTGACACTTTTATAAGGTATTAAACGTATGAAAAAGAACTGTATGTCATTGTGTAAGATTTTAAGAAATGGAGGCACTACATTCTTGGAAAGGAAACGACCATCCTCACTGAATATAAACCTTTGTAGTTCGCTCTGTCCCATTCAAAACTACAGAAAAATCGGCAAATCAAGTGGATTAATCACCTGCAATAGTTTTAGTTGGCAATTAAGTATCGAAATTTAAAATCCAATGCCAAATTTGATTGTATCAACTGACCACCCATTAATATATTGTTTAGAGTGATGAGCATGCAGGGTTATAGGACCACTACTTGTCCACAATTTTATTCGATAGACTATGAATTCTATGCAATTTATCGGTAGCTTCATACCGACATGTTGTATACTACCGACTACTTCTTGAAGAACACCTTGCTATAAAATATTCGACAACTTTGTGTGTTGACCAGTGAGCACTAATATAAGCACATTTGGGACGCGCATTACAGCAAGGCTACAAGACATTTTGGATTCATGAAAACAATTGTTATCCTCTAGAAGTATTTTAACTGGCCTACACTTAAATCTGATGTAAACAAGTACATTCGATCATGCATGATTTGTACCATTTCTAAACTACCAAATTGACGACAAGGACTGTACAAACCCCTTCGAGTTCCTAGTAGACCATGGTAATCTATTTCTATGGACTACTTAATGAAATATCCTACTACCAAACATCAGCATGACGGGATCATAGTAGTATTCGACATATTTTCCAAGATGGATATACTTATTCCATGCAAGAATACTACGATAGGAGAGTAGAATGCTCATCTCTTCTTCGAACATGTGTGGAAACATTATGGCCTCCCAACAACCATTATTTCTGACAGAGATTCTATATTTGTCAGCACCTTTTGGAAAACTCTCTAGCAACAAACCGACAAGATAATTTATTTCTCGACATCCTTCCATCCCCCAAAATGCAAAAAAACAAAAGTTTTAAATCGCTTGATAGTACAACTGATTCACCTGTACCACCGTAAGCAATGTCGAACCTGGGATGATAGCCTTCGATACATACAACACAACTATAATCGTGATCATCACAGTTCTATGAGAAAGATTCCATTTGAGATCTGTTATGGATTTCAACCCTAACTTTCTATTGAATTGACTAGTTCCTTGACATAGTTGAATGACACTGGCTTCAAAGGACGAGAAGTTGAGAAAGAATTGAAGTTAAAAGATCAAATCTACAACATCTAGAAGCAAGCACATGAAATGTTTCAACAAGTTAATGAAAAAGCTAAGGTTGAACACGACAAGCATTGTATTCCTCATTCATTCCAAATTGGGGATGAGGTCTGGTTACATCTAAAGAAGGAGCACTTCACTGGCTCATACATAAATCTGAAACCTTTTCCATGTGGTCCATACAACATCCTTAAACAAATTGGCAAAAATGATTTTTAGCTCGACATTCCTGCATTCCTTGGACTACATCCAGTATTCAATGTAGATCTACTTCAACCATACCATGCACCATTGTTGGAACATAACGAATTGCATACAACAGAACTCGAAGACATCCATCCATAGGTTCAGGAACCTCTTCTTTGTGACACCATTGTGGGATGATGCATATGCCATACAAGGATGAACTCCATTCCCTTGTTTCAAGTGGATAAATATGGAAAGATCCCCGAACAAGGTAAATGGTGCTATGCTACTAAAGTAGCCAAAAAATTTCCTCACTTGAACGAATACACAATGGAGATCATTGTTTCTTAAGGAAGGAGGAATGATCTGACTAGCAGTTGGCATGTTGTCTAATTTCGACATAGTCTAGCACTTCGACTACTTCGACTACTTCAATAGGCTCAACATTGGCTTCGACAAGTCCGAACCTCAACACAACTGAGCTCGACAAACCTTGATAGGTTTCTCGATTGACATACAACATCTTGGCATGCCTTGTTGTTAACACTAAAAAATGGTTAACTACCTCATCTACCCCACTACATGGCTCATTTGTCCCTTTGCCTACCATATTTCCCTGAAAATCCCACTAAAAAGCCTCCAAAAGGCCTAAAATGCCTCCAAAAGGCCATAAAACCATCTAAAAAGCCTCCAAAAGGCCAAAAAACCCCTTTTTCCTCCAAAAATATCCAAAATTCCTCTAAAAATAGCAAAAATCCCCAAAAAGGGAAGAAAAATATAAAATAATGAGGAAAAGGAGGAAAAACCCTAAACAAGCTGCCCTAAACCATATGGTTTCCAAAACCATGGGCAAGCACTCCACCACTAAAAAACTATAAATAAGTGGTGAAGTCCCCTCATTTCACATCCACAGTCATAAGCATCCTGCCTCTGTCGAAATTATTCTCGAAACCCTAGCTTACCATCAAGCTATTTTCGCCATTGAGAACACCTTTTGGCCCATTTCCACCACCGGAGAAGGAAAAGAAGCAGCTTGGAGCTCGAAGCCACCGACATCGGACCAGCGCAACAGACTCCACCAACCTCCTCATTGGAGGTAATATCAATAAAAATCACCATTATATATTTCTCTACTGTTTTGCTTATTGTTCTTTACTTTTACTGCTTTAGCTTAGTCTTTATTTCAGTTTATTTTTGTTTACATCATTGAACTGCTACTAAGGATTCCAGATTCCTTAGTAGGTGCTCATCAGCACAAGCTAGGGTTTTCACCCTAGCTACACTTGTCGAAACTTGTTAAACATTGACAGAATGTCTCTGTCTTCCAATCGTCTATGACGGTTGGACTTCCGAACCGTTAAAACTTCTTGTAACTGAACGCAATGCGTAGTCACCCAAGTGCCTCAACATTATATATAAACATGTACATTATTGTAACAATCAACCAACCTTCGTATAAAATATGTAATAATATAAATTGGTTCAAATTCTTGCATATTGTCTGTGCACATACTTTCTGTCGATATAGTGTATTTCCTGCTTTACTTGTTCTTTTTCTATGCTTCTGCCATAACAATGCTTGACTCATTTAGTCAACTATTTTCCCCAGCATGAACCTGGGAACATCCTGGATCACAAGTGATGACTGAAATTATGTCCTTGATCCTTATTGTCTTGAAGTCATCTTATGACAAACCATTCAAGAAACTAACTGTGTTATTTGTTGTGTCTACAGTATTTTTTTAGAGCCTCTTTCACTGTTGTACAACTTTGTCTAGAAGCATATATGACAATTTATTTATCTAAGATATAATTTAGATATGGCCTAATATTTCCTGCTTCTGTTATAATCATATCCCAATTGATATGCTTAGCTCCTTGTATAGGAAATTGTCAAGTCAACCACTTCACTGGTTTGTCATTCTTTTCTAGGAGATCTTTATATTTATTTTCCATAGCCTTTCTCTCCTCCTCTTTCTTCAGGGTTTCATTCTCCAAGTTTCTATTCTAAATATTTAGGCCAACAATATATATCTCTCTCTCAAGATTACTTGAGACATCTTGCACAATGGATTCTTCGTCAGTTTTTGCAAGAGGTGCAATGATCTGTACCGCAGGTTCTTTTCCGTTTTCTTCTATTTTCTTCTCCAACTCAGTATTATTTTGCTTCAGGGCCTTTACATTCTCAGTGAAGACCAATTTTCATTTCTCACATTCCTTTTTCTCTTTTGCAAACTTTAAAATATTAGCTTTGCAATTTCTTAATTCATCATTTAGCATTTATTTTTCTGTTTAGTTGTGTCATCTCTGAAACTTGAATAAGCCGAGTAGCAAGAATTTTTGGCTTCTTCTTCAATAATTGAATTGTACTTTATTTTTTTGCAAGGAACTTCTGAGTTTCTTCTCCTTTGTTTGTTTCACTATCCGCAGTCAATAGATCTCACTAGAAATTTTTTATTTGATGCAGGTGTGATTTATTTTCCACCCTCTCTTGTCTCAACTGATTTTCAATTTTAGTCTTGGTGGAATGTATCCTAGATACCTTTGGGGTTTCTTTCAACAAATCATTGTATATGACTTCTTGATTATGCTTATCAAGGATGATTTTAAGGGCAAATTTTATCCCAATGGAGAATTTTAAGGGTTACCCAAAAAAAGGTGGGCGAATTTTTATATTAAAATGTTTTTATTTTATTTAATAAATTATCCCATTATTTATTTTATATATAGCTGGCCCAAGTTAATTCGCCTTCATCCTAAAAGAGGAAAAAACTGGAAAATGAATTTTAGCCCAGGAAAATACTGATATTTTCCTACATTTGCCCCCGATTTCTGGCCATGGAAGTCACCGATAGCAATTTCGCCCAATTTTTTTATTGTTAATCTAAAATCTAGTGTAAATTGCCCCTGGTTTTTCCTTATGGAGATTTTTTTAGAGAAATTCGTCCAAAAATCCTGACAGCGGGGTAGAATGGGACCAATTTTGTCCACATAATCAAGTTTCAAAGCTTAATAGGGTTTCAATCTCGGAGAATTTGGTTTCAAAGGTTATTATGGAGTTGCAAGGCTCTTGCTAAGGTTTTTCGCAGGTTGCCAGGCTCTAGAATTTTGGCTCTTGCAAACTCCAATCTGCAGGTATGTTTATACTTCATTATTTTGTTGGGTTTGGTTTCGTGTCGTTAAGGTAGGTTAGACTTACCAGATAAACAATCACAAATGCTGGATCTACACTTATTGGAACAAGTGAGAGAATCAATCTTCAGGGCAGCTAATGGCATGCTTACCTCATTTACACTCCATCGATTTACAGTTTGAAGTCAATGGTGTGTTTACCTCATTATCAGATCAATCCATCCCACATAACCCGCCCAGATTGCCCAAATTTTGTGTCGTTGCATCCCTCAAGTATTCACTTTGGCCTGTGATGATGAAGATCTTGATCCCTCTCAGTTTCAGTTGGTTGTAAAGAACCAAGAACGGTTACAGAGCAGGTTCCTTCATGTCCTCCATCCATTTTTCCAACGATGTTTTATCAATAATCTCTTCCCCTGTTATCAAATTCAACAAGATCACGGGAAATTAAATTTCTAGGAAATTAAACTAAACTACCCATCTCAATTCTGATCTTAACTTTGATGGATATAATAGGTTATTAATAGAGTTTATAAATTAAAGTTAAGATAGATCTAGGTTATTAATAGAGTTTTTAGATTAAATTTAAGATGGATCCAGGTTAATAATTAGTAAATTGGAATTAGGCTACATCAGGTTATCAGTACTACAATTGTATTCACATATATAAATTAAAATGGATTCCAAATCTAGTGATCTATCAAATTTTAGTTTACTGTCACTAAATAGAAACTATACAAAATTTCGTTTTGCCCATCCTAAATCCTCTGAGACACTTTAAAAATTTTGTTGTGACCAGATGTAGATAGCAGAAAAATTGATGCTACTTCATGAGAACTTGTCCTAGAGAAAACATTAAGGACAACTTGTCAAACTGCGAAATCCTCCATTCTATTATTCTACTACACATGGGGGCCACTTGAGACAATGACTTGGGATAGCTCAAGTGGCTTCACTGTTGTTTCTAACATTGAAGTCAAATGCCCACCAGTGAACTGGTTTTTGAATCACCATTTATCACCACAATCAGATATCTTATCACATGGAATGTTAATAATGACAAAGAAATACATCCTAATAGTAAGGGGAATTCAGTAATTTTTTTTAGAAGTTATAATATAAGATAATTTTATTAATGTTCAACAAATGACCACAAATGTAGGTCAATGGGACTAAAAGGTATAATCCAGTGTAAATACAATGTAGCAGTTTAAAATCGATTCATGCATCTAGATAATGATAACTGGTGGTTTGGTTTTTGATTGATAAATAATTCTTCTTTTGAGTATGCTGATTCCACATGTCCAGGGTTCAAATATGGGGGTAATTTACAAGACTTGATGTTCAAATATCAAATCAATCATAACAAGAAGAGTTTGAACAAGAGTCAGAGGTGTTAAAACTTAAAACCAATGAAATCTGAGCCACTTGCTTGAAGCAATGATCAAGAAAAATATGATAAAAGATTGCCAATAAGAACTTCTGTTAAGACTTTATGAGTAACACTCTTAGGAGATGTTCCAAGGTCTCATGTAATATGTTATATCAGATATACCAATTATTTTTACTTCAAACTCCTTGAAGCAGCTAAGAAAAAAAAGAAAACATGAGTGTTAGTCATTTCAAATTCACTTAACCAACTAGAATTGCTTGAAGTTTTTTCATTGCACAAAAGTAAGAGTGGCTTTGTAAAGACATTTTATTTTGCAAGAGAAAATTGCTTAAATTTTGTCATGGGATCTTAAATAAGTCTAGGGCTGCTTAAAATTTAAGCATGTCTGTTTATCTGAAAGTTGTAACGACAGTTTCAAGAGAAATTTGCTATATTAAGTTAATTTCATTTCCCTGTACACATTAGCCCCAGATAAAATAGAATATTTTTAGGCCAGCAAGTAGCGGGACATAGGTCAAAGCTGTACAGATTTTAATGCTAACACCTGGGATGCTTTATAAAATATTTTAGTATTCTTGAGATTAGCTCCCAAAGACTTTACTAAGTTTAACTCTATAAAGTTATACCTCATTTTGTTTGTTTACATTGACTAGTCTACAAGATTAACCTCTACAGACTGGCTGCTTTTCTCCTGTCAAACTAGGCTGTAGAAGATTTCCTATATTTTGCCTTAATTTTGAATGTCAATCCAAGTTGAAATTTTTATGGCCTGTCAAAGTAGGCCGTAGAAGATTTCCTATATTTTGCCTTAATTTTGAATGTCAATCCAAGTTGAAATTTTTATGGCCTGTCAAAGTAGGCCATAGAAGATTTCCTATATTTTTCCTATATTGTCAATCCAATTTTAAAATTTCTCCACATGATATGTTGGTGTTGAGTAATGTTGAATAACTTGATGTTTTGTCAAGTTGTGTAGTTTTGGCTGTTCTAGATTGGTCATCTATATCGACTTCAACTTAGCTACCTTGAAATTGAATCTTGGATGAAGTAACAGTATTTGAAAATGTGTTATGTAGTGAGTTGGATGATGGTTTATATGATAAAGTAAAACGTTGTGTTTGAACAGAGTATTTTTATGTTTTTTCATCTCTAGTGTCGGTTTTTTTGTAGGTACATTTAAGTTGACTCTTCAGTTTACGGAGGACTATCCAAATAAGCCATTGACAGTATGTTTTGTTTCTAGGATGTTTCATCCAAACAGTAAGATATCTTCATCCTTTTTGGAGTTCTGAATTTCAATTGTATAGCTTGGCTCCCAGCTCTCTGTTTTATCAAAGGCTATATGTTATTATGTTTGATATTCTGTGTGGAAGTCCAAAAGGGAAATTCAAATAGGTTTACTTTTCAATTTAAACTTGCATTGCTGTTAGCCTCATCTAAAAGAAGTTCTGTCTCTACCAGTTTTGTGGAAAGAATTTTTTATCCCTGTGAATTTTTTAAGCTATTTTATTATTGGTATGGTCTGCAGTTGCTTAAATGTATGAGTAGTGTGTTTTTGTCATGGTCCTCATTACACTTCCCTACTTGAACGGTATAGTAAAAGTGGTTAGTCATGTAATATCAATATGTCCATGATTATTACTTGATAATTTAAAATCTATATAAAAGTTCCTCAAAATTTATGAGTGATTTTGAGGTGTGAAACATAATCTCTCAAACTGTATGTTAGATGTCATAATATTTAAACCAAATATCAAACCTGGACTCTTAATAGAATTGATTTGTCTCAAACTTTATGAGTGATTTTGAGGTGTGAAACATAATTTATTATTTACAAACTGTATGCTAGATGTCATAAAATTTGAACCAAATATATCATAATTGGTTGTGGATTGGGATGATTTGTCCCAAAATTATGACTTGAATTGGAGTTGGTTGCTGACTTGGTAAATGAATTGGCGCAATAAAGATATCATAAAATATTCAAATTTTAATCTCTCTCTTTCTCTCTCTCTCATATATATATATATATATATATATATATATATATATATATATACGATGTGGTTCACAACCCCAGAGAGGAGTTGCTACGTCCACGGTAAGAATTCAAAAGTGGCCCACTAGAATGGGCCGCACCCTGCTGGCTCTGATTATGGAGCCTAACTTGGTGGGGCATCAAGTGAGACCCTTGTATATCTATGCATAGCCACCCAAGGATTTGAACCTGAGACCTTCTTTTATTGATTTATGTTAAAGGGTCCAAATAGGCAACATCGTATTGAGATGCATAAAATATAAGTTCTGATATACATAATTAAACTTATGAGACAAAATACGTAAACGTAGAGGCCTTAAGTGGCCTCTAGAGTCGAAAATCATAATGTTGTAATAATATGTAATAAGTAAATGTTGAGATCCTAGTAGTTAACTTTTAGGTCCTACTGGTTGTGAATCATTTAATTTGAAGGATAAATTTGAAGTCTAACTCATTAGTCTAACTTGATTGGGTCTGGGAATGTAAAGTTTGCCTACTATTTGTGAATGGCTTCAACAACCGCTGCCATTTGATTTTTTAAATCATTTGGCACCATTGAGCACCCAATAACATTTCCATAAATATGCAACTTTCCTCTGTAAACACAGAGGTGGAATGGTTTCATGCAGGGTCCTTCCTTGGATCCTTGGGATCTCCTTCAATTTCACTAGCAAATGGTAGGAAACAAATGCAGATCAATTCCCTATTGGGATCAGCCATAGTTGATCTGCAGATCAGCTCCAAGCCTATTTGAGCATATGGTGAATGCTAGCAATGAGAAGTGTGTGAGGTAAAATGGAGAAGTGGTTAAATTTATAAGCTAGGTTTAGTGTTTTGGTGGTTTTGTGTTTTTAGGGTGCTTTTTTTTAACCTTTTTTTTCCAGTATTTTTGACTGATTTGGCCCATGGGTAGGTGGCTATATCAATCCCAGAAAAATCCCCTATCAGACTTGGGTGTCATGTTTGACTTGGCTGAGTGGCCAATTTTTGTAACTTGGCCAAATCATACTAGGTCAATGCTTGAGTCAACCTCTAGTTCTGACTGGTTCTGCTAAAAAAATGGTCCTACTTGCTTTATTCGAGTTGACTCAGTCGAATAGCACTAATCTAAATTATCAAAATTTATACTGTTTCAGTGAATATATGTACTTTTTGTAAAGTACGAGTGTGTGATGTAGATTTGTTACTGGGAAAATATGTATTCACTTTCATCTTTATTTTATGTCTTTTTTGCATCATTGCTTGTGACAGACATTTAGAATTAATTATGCTAGTGATAAAAATATTATGAGCTAGTTCCTTCTGGATTGTTCATATTCATTTAGCATATTTCCCTAATATTCTTTCCAATTTGACTATGATATGGAGGCCATTGCAAATTTGCAATAATGTTGCTTTTTGTAAGAAAAAATATTGAATGTGTGGAAATTGATTTTTTCAAAATTTCTAATGCTCATATGAAAGGTTCTTTCTTCTTTCTGTAGTTTATGCTCATGGAAGCATTTGTTTGGATATTTTACAAAATCAATGGAGCCTAATCTATGACATCACTGCTATTATCACGTCTATTCAGGTAAACATCTAAACATCACTTAACTGCCATGTTTGGACCTTGTATAATTAAGTGGCCACTACTTCAAGGAACATAAATATTACATAAACAAAAATATTACATATTGGGTACCCTTGCAGCACTCTGTCCTCTGTGTGGTTGTGAATTGGCTGTCTCTTGCATTCTAAATATTCCTGGCCAAACTGTCTTTTAGTGAAATAATGAATGTGTCTTAAGTTCTTAACCCTCTACCTTGACTTGCCTTTATACTTTAGCCGAAACCATGATCTACCAAAACCTTAATTTTGGTGAGATTAGTATAAAATTATAAATCACCAATGTATTAAAAATACATTTTATTAGACTCAACAACTAAACATAAGACTTTCACTTTATTAATAAAGTGATTTACAAATTAGATTTGACTTAGATTTCCTGCATGTTTGACACTATACCTGTGCAGAAGTTCCTGTCTGAGCTACAAACATCAACAGTTCTGACACAAATATGGGCCATAAGTAACAATTTCATGGCATTCTCTTTCTTCCCTAAGCTGAAAAAGGCCTTTGGCCAAACTGTGTGCAAATCTAGAGATGTAATCACAAACTTTTGGTAGGACCTGGATAATGAAGTACCCTAACAAGGTATGCCATTTCAAATTTTCACAGATGACATATTCATAATCTGGAATATCAATAGAAAATTCATCAGGTGGGATTTCATTACCTCATGGGCAACATTTGGGATGAACTTCCACAAATATTTAGGTGACATCATGATTGTTATCACTTGCTCCTTGCATGGTTCCTCCTTGAGAATTAGTCAAAATGACAATATTGTGTGGTGGCTATTATCATGCTCCCCTCTACATGCCTTATGGGAGGCTAGGAGAGATGCTAATTCCACCAGTGCAACTGCCACACGATCCAGTAACGACAAATGAGAAGATGAAAAGACAACCAATGAATTCAACATAACAGCTATTGGGGCTCAATAAATTCTATAACATAAGAAACCCTAATCTCTAGCAAAGCCCAACACTCTGTATGATTTTGGCTGCCCGTTGGATGCACATATTCTATGTTGGTTGTCATTGCTTGTGTATTGGCTATTTACCTTGCTTTCTCCTTCTTAACCCCCATAAGCCTTCATCTTCACAGGTCTATAAAAGAGATGAAATCTAGGATTATGTAGACAGGTTTTTCACTTTTAGTCTTTTGCAAGAGGCATTTTTTCTACTTCAAGGTTTTCATCTCTGCTTTGAGCCTAGTAGTGTCTTTGAAGTGCTTATTTACATGGATTGTTGTTGGTGGTAAATATGAGCTTTGATGTCAATTATTTAAGAAGTTGTAGAATATGATTTATTTTGCATTATGTGACTATATATCCTGCTTCTATCAAATTTTTAGCTAATTGCTTTTGTGCTCTGCACCTTTGATTTATATCCTTTCTTCCTAACATAGGCTGGTTGGCAGTTTATCATTTAGCACAAATCAATATTTTTGTTTTTGTTTATATTTCCCGTCGATTCTGCAGTGATATGTTCTTCAATTGTTAATTATTTGCCCTTCTTTTCCCATACACCATCCCTTCCTAGCCAACCTAGCCATCACAACCAGTACAGAAAAATGGAAGAAAGAAAGAAACAGGAAAAATAAAAATAAAAAAGAAGGATACATGCATTGTATGGCCATTCTATCTCACACAGAATGAGATCTACTGGATTGATTGTTTACAACGGTTTGATTCAGATCAGCCAAGAAACATGGCAATGGCATTAGTGGAAACCATGCAAGAGCAATCAGACATGATTGGAATGGTCGAAAATACTAGCCTTCCTCAGAAAAGGGGCCGAGAAGATGAAATTGGTGCTGGATTAACAGATAAGAAATGGCCAATATGGCTTGGGGATAATGTATTTCGGCTGCTTGTTCCTATTCAGATGTTTGGTGGAATTATTGTTCGCAAGGGAGAATTTGTGAAAACGATGTGTGAAGAGACCAAATCACGCATTAAGATTCTAGAAGGAATTCAAGGCACTCCTGAATGCACTGTAAGCTTTTTTTGAATCCTTGATGTTTGGTCTTCTTGTTAAATTGTGTTCTTTATTTGCTAAAATAAATTGAATACTTTATCAAAACTGCCACGTAAGAACTTTTCAGGTCTGGATGCAGAGCATCTAGTCTTTCCAAGTAATGGGAACTGCCAAATTGTTGCTAAATCAAAGTTTATATTTGACGAACCTATCCATTATCCTACAAAGAGGATCATAGAGGTGTTATTTGATCCAATCAAGGGAATTCAAGATTTCCATTGCATCAGATGTTTTCAAAATCCTTAGATCTTCTATTGCTAAACCTTGGAGGTGTTTCCTACAGTACTCTGTGTTTTTTCAAAAAAGAAGTTTCCAAGCATTTATCCTATTGTAGTTGGCATATGATAACAATTTGATTATTGTACATTCTTGCACATATGTGTTGTTTTTGTATTTAAACAATGAGGGAATGTATCTTTACATAGATTGTTGGCTTCAAAATTTTGTACGTTCTTGAGTTTTTTGTTTTTCTAATTCTATGATTCAAAATATTTTATTATGATTTCTCCTTAAATAACTTCATTATTATCTCTTGTCATAGGTTATGGTTTTGGAAAAAGAAGAACCAAAAGCACCAATTTCTCTAGCTATGGATGGGATACTCAAGGTTCATAAGCAAATTATAGAAGGAGGTACAGATGGAATAGGGGAATTGGGTCAAGCTCAGCAGGGTGGTAGTGGAATGACTTCAACTTGGTTGCTTGTGGCTGGCACATAGGATGGAAGTTTAATTGGAAGGCAAGGAGTAACAATAAAAGCAATTAAGGAAGGTTCAGGTGCTATTATTCATGTTCTAGGACCAGGTTCTGAACAAATCCCATTTTTTAAATTTTTTGTCATGCAAGTGAAGTTCTGAATGGATATATTACAAGGTAGATATATATTGGCATGTCTTGGATATAAACTGCAAACATTTCATTGACTATCCTGATAAATTCTCTAGTATAAGGTGTTTTTAGATTAGTGGTTCTCAGTGTTACACGGGGATGTGTCCCCAAGGGTAGGGGACATGCTTCCCACGCTCACGGCATGGGGATACACCAAGGGGGATGTAGCCCACCTTCCCTTTTGAGGGGAATGCTTCCAAAAACATAAATATTCCTACCTAAAAAGCCTTGCTCCTGTATCCATTTTGACCAATTTTGATAATGTATAAATTATACATTTTAACGTAATGTTTAATTCTTTTAGCCTCCTATAAGTTCTCTGCTACTACCCATCATTCACCTGTGCTGTCACCATAATATTTCTAAGTTTCTGCTATGTCAAGGATCTTGTGCTGTTGTGGTGCTGTGAAAGAGACTGTGGTTGAGTGATTTCTGTGCACTATCTTTTAACTTGTGTGAGCAGTGAGGCTATGTGGGCATGGCAGTGTGAGGGAGAGTTGAGACCTTTGGCCTATGACTGTCGGATGCTGTGAAACATAATTCTTATTGCTAGATGCTGTGGAATGTTGAAATTGCAGAAACCTTGCTGCTGGATATTTATTGTTGTGGCCACAGTTAAAAGTTAAAACTTAATACCTCAAGTATTTGCCATAGTCCCTTGTTGGATATTGTGGGTACAGTGAATAGTAAATACTTAATTTTTTTTGTTGCTGGACAATAAATACCTCAAACATTTACTATTATGTGGATGTTGGTTGTGACATTGCAACTCGGAGAAAATACTTAGAATAGGGTCTAGCGCTGCTGGAAGAAAATGCTCAAAACATGGTACTTCTAGACTTGTTCTCTTGCTATTGTGTGCTGGATATTAGCAGTTGGGTGTGCTTTTTTCAATTGGATAAGCTTAAATTACTGTTATGTAATAGTTTTAATGGTTAACATTTCAATTCTCATATTTTAAATCTTTTTGTATTTGGGCCGTCCTCCTATGTTGGAGACTTCAATGTTCCATAGATTTTGTGGGGTGATTCCACATGTCCCCTTGGATGTGTTCCCTTGCTCCCAAATTTGCACATCCCAGAAACTTGGTGGAACATTGGTGTTTTTTTCCTTGGAAATAAATCCTTGGGAAAATTTTGGGCACTTGCCCCCATTTTGATGATGTCTTTCCTGCATTTTAAAGTTTTTTTTTGGCTTTCATTTCATTTCTTGTGTTCTTCCCACACTAAACTTGTCTAATTAACTTACGATACTCAAAATCCTAGTACTTCCTAGAAATTACATTTGAATTCTACATAGTAAGTCAGGTGTTAGAAAAACTTACCTATTTCATTTTTTACCATTTCATTCTAAAGAAACCACACCCCCTTGATATAATGAATGTCAAACACAGTCAGAAGATTGGTTTGGTATTAGAGCTTGTCATTATTGACCACTCTTTCATTCATTTCTAGATGAGATTGTAGCATATTTGTTGATCTTAGTAGTAGTGTTAGATCTTGTGACATTGGTCATATCATGAAATGAAAATATGTAATGTGCTAGCACAGTCATTGCCAATCAAACTTGACAACATCTAATGTTGTGAAAGTGAATATTGTTTTGTCAGTGGACAATATCTTATAAAATAAGTCTTTTAATCATGCTGAATTCCTCACCACCTAAACCATTGTTAGAGATTAACTTCATCAACTTGTGTCTTACTAATAGAAACCCCACAATTTCATAATTTTTAGTCTTAGCAGTCAACCAAACACCTCTATTGATGATCCCAAAAATTGTTACTACACCAACTATATCTATATACACGGTTACAGTAACTATTGCTAGACTGGTTATAGCAGAAGCTATTAGTAAAAAGTGTTACCATAAACATGCCATACATGGCTTGACAAAGATGATCTCTTTTGCAGCAAAGAGGCCAATTGAAAGAACATCATCTCATGAAAAAGATACAACAGAAGATTATTGAGGAGGAAAAGCATTGAATACCAATTGCACAAGGGTTGCCATGGACAACTGATGAGCCACAAGTAAGTTCTAAATCTAAACAAATCATTTTATTCTATAAATGATGATGCTAGGATTGAATTCCTTCATTAGTTTTTGAAGTTCAACATAACATTCAAAGTGTCTCTCATTATATTTTTATCATATTCTAAAGTGTTGGTTTGTCAAATTTGCAAGTCTTGCCAAAGCCCCCAGTCAAAGAGAATAATAAGCCATTGAATGCCAAGCTTCACACAAAGTCTAGATCAGTTGAAAGAGCCAAATTTGATCACTTAGTATGCCTAAATTCTAGTCCCTAAATCTAAGTCATTTTACAGAATCAAAAGTTCATCTTCAGTAAGATAAACATTTCTTTTAGTTCCTAACATTTCTTGTGATACCTCAAATAGATGGAAGAAAAATTCTACTATCTCATGCAACAAAGGTCAGAAGAAGAGTGACTATGGAAGGTATAACTTTCCTTGCATTTGAAGGTTTCTTTTAGTTAAATCTTTTTGGTTCTTTTGGTATGAACTAAATATCTCCCAAAGCATAGTGAGAATCTCCCAAAGCACAGTGAGAATGTGGATGGCTAGCAAGCATGAGTTAATTTTCAGCCTTGAATTTTTCCACCTCAGTAGGAAACCATGATATAAACTGTTTTGATATAGATTTATTCATTTTTGTTACAAACTGACTTGAGTATCATAAATAGCTATCTGAATATGAAGAAATTAAGAGATTGCGAAAAGAGATGATTCCATATGCTCAACTCATGCCCTTTTTTGATCGTCCATTTGTACCAAAGAAGTATGTTCTCCTTCTTAACCATTTTTTATATGGTTTAAAACATGATGCAAAATATATAGTTTTGCTATACTAAACCAAAATTGTGGCAGGTCTTAAAACTTCAAAGTCCCCAACGATCCCAAAGGAGCCTAAATTCCACAGTTATCACCATCATATAAAATGCTTATAATGAAAGGGAATGCACCCTACAGGTTTCAGGTTTCACAATGATAATAGCTGACAAAGAAATCATGAATTAGGCCAAAAGGGAGTGTTGTTGAAGTAACTTGTACTAGTAGGCAGAGAGTGTCATTGAAGTAACTTGTACTAGTAGGCATTATTGCAGAGTTGTATATGTTATATGTATTACAACATCTACTAACATATGCTGGTAGTTGTTATTGTACTAGCCTTTGGAATAGTAGGCTAGTATCCAGAGCTTATCTGCACTCAAAACTTATTGCTATCAAGCTAGTATTCCAGTTGGAGATGTCTATGTGGTCAAGTTACTCAGAGAACAATAACTGTTGCATAACGTGGAGGACCCAAAGTAGCCTAATAATGAGCCCCTATACATAGAACCTGATTGGGAACTTATATGATCTTGGTTTTTTATAAGCCACCAATGAAAGAGGTTGTTGTAATAGTTAAAAACATGCATGAGGGATTCATTACCATGTATTTTGATGGTGCACATTCCCGATTTGGTGCGGGTGCTGGGGTAATTTTTTTTTCACTAGTTATAACTCCTTTCCATATTCATTTTGCTTAAAATTTGATGCAGCTAACAATGTGACTCAATATGAGGCCTTGCTTTTGGGTTTGAAACAAGTAAAGGATCTCAATATTAAAACATTAAAAATTCAAAGGAGATTCATAATTTCATATTTGATTGTGAATCAAGTACGGAACCAGTGTGAAACAAAATATTCTCATCTGAAGCAATATTGACATGTTGTATCATGTATGGTATGAGATCAAGGCATTTGATGCTTTTGACATAGTTTCTATCCCACAAAATGAAAATAATTAATCAATAAGTAGATGCTATGATAGGTTCAAATGTGGGATTTGAACCATGCACAATAGAGTCCTTTTCAAAGTACCATGTGGAGATCAGGTTTCGGCCATCCATTCCTGACAACTTCGGAAACTAGCATCTATTTGAAGATGATAGGTATTGTGAATTTTTTGAATAGTCTAAATGCAACTGCCTCTCACTAGATTGATCAAGGATAAGAAAATAGTGACCCGAAGCATCAAATGGTACAATTGAAAAGTAATAAAATCCCTATATGTTTGGTACCTTTGGAAAAATTTCTTGATGATTCTGTTGCTTTTAAAGGTTCAAAGGTCACTGATAAGGATGAGCAGGTCATTGAAATCAATATGGATTCTAAGGAAAGTACAAGACCAGTGAAGATTGCTCAAGTATGTACTCTAGAATGGAAAAATATTGAGGAGTTTATATGTGATTATAAGGATGTTTTTGCATGGTCATATGATGAGCTAAAAACCTACAGTACTGAGGTTATCAAGCATAAAAATCCTTTGAAAGAACAAGCCAAACCTTTCAGGAAGACACAAAGGCACATGAATCCCAAGTTGGCTCCCATCATACAAAAAGAGTTGCAGAAGTTGTTCAAAGTAGAAATCATCACTCCTTCTTATTACTCATAGTGGGCATCCAATGTTGTACCAGTCCATAAGAACGATGAGATTAGAATTTGCAATATTTTGAAATTTGAACCTTGCATCCTCGAAAGATAACTATCTTTTTCCAAGCATGGAATATGTGTTACGGTTACAAGTGATGGAATGATGTCAATGTTGGATGGATTCTCAGGGTACATCCAGGTGCTGGTTGATGAAAATGACTGATACAAGACAACATTCACCATCCTTGTGGAATGTATTCCCATGTTTGTGTGCCTTTTGGATTGTTAAATTATGGGACCAGATTCCAAAGATCCATATGCTTTCTCTGATTTCCTTAATAAGTTATCATGGTTTACCAAGATGATTTGATAGTTTATTCCAAGTGCAGGGGAGACCATTTCATGCACCTGAGGAAGATCTTTGACAGACATAGATCCTTTGGAATCTAACTTAACCCCAAGAAGTCTGTTTTTGGGGTAGTCGAAGGAAAATTATTGGGGCATCTGGTGTCCAAAAGACAAGGTCAAAATAGATCCAGCAAGAGTTCAATCTTAAAAGAGATTTAGTTACCCAAAAGTAAGAAGGGTATCCAGTCCTTTGGGAGCATAAATTTCCTACTAATATTTGTGCCCAATTTCATTGAAATCACTTATGCCATCTCAAGTATGCTAAAAAAAGGACATGAAAAGGGAGAAACCAAGGAAACAATGTAAATTCAACAACCTTTGGTTGGGCCCTTCCCAAATAAAGTGAAAAAGTAGGAAAGAACAATTTTCATCTGACTAATCTGGATGGAGAAGAAAAACATCTGCCAGTCAATGTGCAATTACTAAAGTATTACTTTCAATAACAACCCTAAAGGGCCACAAAAAAGAGAAAATAAATAAAAGAAAAAAGGAAGAGAAAAAGAAAATGACGAGTTCTGTCTGTTTTGGGTAATGGTGTAGGCTAGTGGCAAATTTTTATTTTTACAAGGAATTTTTTTCATTGCATTGATTTCAATTATATCTTACATTTTATGATATTTACAAGTCGTTTCATTCTTAATACGTTGTTCCGCATTCACATGAGCAGTCCCAAATTTGGGAGGTTGGTTTATCTTGTTTTTTGTCATAGGTTAGATTCTTTTGTCATTATGAAAATTGGGCATGGATGGATCTTTATGATTCATAGAGTAAAATCAGAGTTGGGACACATTTATGTTAGGTCAAAGTCTGGATAAGGCTTGGGATTTTTGTGTGTGTCAGTACAAGTATATATTTGGGGAAAGTAAGGGTATGTATTTGTCGGGATTTAGGCAAGCTTATGCATCAATCACAATCCCAACATGTGTCTCCTAAGGCAAAGTTTTGTGCATCGAAGACCTTATCCAACCTTAGGGATATGATACTAACAAGAGTGATTGACTTTTCAGAGAAAAACATCATTGAAGGCCATTGGGATCTCAGCATCCCATAGGAGCATGTTCTCCCCTTTTGGAGCTACTATTAACACACACTTCACCTCGATCTAGGGAGATGGAGATCAAAAAAATTGTAAACAAGAAAGAATTTAAAGACGCAAGAAAGGAGCTAGAGATGGATTTATCAAAAGGCGTTTCCTTGATTGACCTTGGTTAAGGAAAGTATGCAGTGGATCTTCTGAAGAGATTCATAATGTTGGACTGGAAGGTGATAGCCACAGCTATGGAATCTAACTTGAAGCTACTCTATGAATATTCATCATATTTGGTTGATGCCACGACGTATCGTCAGACGATTGGATCATTGATGCATTAATTGCAGTGAAGATATCATTTTGGACAGACTGGAGATAGAATTGAAGGTATTTGTTTTTGACTTTGGATTTACCTAAGAAATATGATGATGTGATCCTCACGGGGAGATTCGTTTATAATGGGATCTACACAAAATATCCGAATTTAAATTTGAACAGAAGAAGTTCAATGGTAGGCTTGAGTATTACTAAAATACTACTCAAGGACAGACTTGAATGACTAATTTTTACTTGCAAGAGAACCATTTTATGAAGCCTAATACTATTAAACTTCTCGAGTCTTATTTTGGTCTAGTTTTTCCATGTACCCTTGCTGGTTAGTGGTGATCAATGTATATGAATTTGAGGTTGTGTTTTAGGTAAAAATGGATTCTACATTGTACTTTTTTGTTGTAGCATTGATGATTTGAGCTACATTACCTTCATGCAGCTTATTTTAAGATTGATGGTTTGATATTTATCTCTTACATTGTCTCTTTCTTGCATGTGTCAGGAAATGACGCTAGAATTTGAGAAAGCTAGGCCTAGGAGCCATCTCTTCACATAGATAGTTTCCTAACATTAAATGATAAATAACTCATTTGACAACACTTTCGCTAAGCAAGAATGGGCTCATTTAGGTACATGAAACCATGTTCGTGTTTAGCACGAATATCTTGATAATTTTTTTATGGTTTGTTTATAGCTTTTGTTTGAAGCATTTTGTTGATTTTTGAAGTTTGTGTGTATTTTGGTTAAATATTGTGTGAAGTCCTTTCAATGCTTCTAGTTCTCATTTGATGCTTGATTTAATATTTTTTTGTAGCTTGAATCAAGGTTGGTTTTAGGGTTTGAGAAAATATTATTTTATTTTATTTAGTTGCATGAATTAATTGTCTTCAGTTTTTCGATTCTTTTACGCTGATTGTAGATTTTCTTTGCAAATACTTATTGTTATTCAAAAAAATAAACGAGCTCTACATAGCTAAGAGAATAAAAAAATGGTCTATGCACTAGGTTCCTATGCATTGATCATAGGATACCTATTGTCACAAGACCAACATTCATCTAATGCAATAATCAATTGGCATAATTACAATGAATACTCGTATTAGCCTCCATGACCATAATTGGCTAGTGGAGGCCAAGATCGAGCATAATGTATGATTCTATCAATTTATCAGTTTGTCAAGATTCGGGTCCCCACATGTCCATGGGACCATTAAGGGACGAGATAACAAGTGGAGTCCCCACTTTCCCTGAATCTAGTCAGTGCAGTTGTATTTCACTGACAACTTCCAATTGTTACTTATGAGTCTACATGTTCTATTGATCATGATGTGATTCATGTTATTTGACTAATGTTGTTGTTCCTCTATTTTGACAATATTCTATAAATTAGTGAAATATTCGTCAGTTTTTACAATTTTTTATAATGAAGTTAAATATTCGGCAATATTTTACAATATCTTATAACTTAGTGAAAGATTCACCAAGAGATTACAACATTATATAATAATATGAAAGATTCGCCAGGATTTTACAACATTATATAATAAAATGAAAGATTCTCCAAGATGTTACAACATTGTATAATAAAATGAAAGATTCGTGAAATTTTTTATATATACATATTATATTATTGATAAAATCACCTTCAAATTTTCCTATATATTGGAGAGATTCGCCCATTTTTTATACATATAAATCTAGGGGGGTTCTTAAAATCATCCCTGCTGCTTATGTATATGAATCATCTCTGGCAAAGGGATATTTTCCAAATTCATTCTCATCTCCACAACCTTCTTAGTAGCCATGACTAAGTTCAAAGTATTTTGACCATGATCCCTAACAGTGACTAGAGAGACATATTTAATTGATATTTTCCTTACCTCAGCATACAAATTTAGTGACTCATCCATTAATGTTTCTTTGTTATCTCTGTATTTATTCTAGTCTCGAATTGATAAATAGACCCCTCAGGAGTCTCTAAAAAAGAATACTCATTTACCTCGAATGTTGGGCCTTTTACCTTCATTTGTTTTTTCTTACCCTCAGTCTTTGTTACTTTTACCAAATCTCCTTCAAATTCAATCTTTTGCTTCTTTGATGTTGCTGACATTAAATGAAATTTCAACTCAAAATGGGCCTCCTAAGAAAAATAATAAAATAATAGTTAAAATAATAAATTAATATTTATTAGTTTTGGAGGAAGAAAAGAAAAAAACTACTTTTTTTGTTCGTATTTTTGACATATCTCCCTCTGTTTTTACTCAAATTTCGATCAAGAGAGCTCATTGAATGCAGAATTTAATTTCGCATCCAACGAGTACCCACTCGGCATACTTTTGACAGACCCAGCTAACCCAAAAAAAAGAAATACATGAAAAATATGATGATGATGCATTTCTTGTTTTTGAGATAGAGTGGTCCGTCAAAATTATACCAAATGGGTAGTCGTTGGATGCGGAATTAATAATTCTGCATCTAATGATCTATCCCAATCGAAATTTGAGTAAAAAAATAGGGAGATATGTCGAAAATACGAACAAAAAAAATAGTTTTTTTATGATACCTATCCCCAAATTTATATTAAAAAAATCTTTAAGACCTATACATTATTTCAAATTTAAAGCAATTTCATTGGAGAACACATGATGACATGGAATTCGAATTGGTGTTGAAAGGCCCATTTTGATTTGAAATTTCCTCTAATGATTGTCTTCCTGATGTGTTTCCATAGCATTAGAAAATGTTCTTTTACTAGTAATTTTTGAATGACTAACAATAGGAGTAATTACCTATGCTACTGGGACAATAACCAATGGATCTTGATGTGTAACACTAATATCTTGCCCTAGAGATGTAAAAACTCATGGCATATATTCTTCATTTTGCATAAGTAAGGGATAATCTGACAAGTTTTCGCTTTCAGCAAAACCTTCAACCTCTTGATGTTCAAATGGCTTGTTCTTGTTCTCTCTTTTTCTTATAGAAATAATGTAATGGGGGTCATAATTTATTACAGTAGTGGTATGGAATCCCATCTCCTTAAGAAATATTTCTACTACAGGCCATGCAACTTTGCTTTTGATGATAAATGGACCAACCAACCAAGGAAACTTAATCTCTAAAGCTTTTTTGAGACTTATAAAATGTTCATTTTCAACAATAAGATTTTGTCTAATCAATTTCAGTGAAAAAATTCTTGGAGTGAGGAATGCAGGTAGGATATATGGTTCATGAGTGAATCCATATACCCTTATGATTGGTTGTTCTTCCAATAAAAATCAATCACCAATCCTTTTATCTAGTGAGAATTGCAAAGAATCATTCATGATTGACAACACTCTCGGTAACTTGTTCTGGAAAAAAACCTTATAAACTTCATTCATTAAAAATTTCATGTATTTAAAGAAATTCCTGTTGATCTCATTTGTGAAAACCATCTCTGGTAATTGCAAATTTTCTTCATTGAAAAACATAAACATCCTTACTAAATGAGATTGAAATCTTAAATGCTTTGTACTGTGGAAATTCACCAGATGAGACTGAATACTTTCAACCAAGAATTCATCAAACTTACATTAGGGAAATTTTGAGGTCTAAAATAGGCCTCATAAGAGATATAATAAAATATTATGAGTTAAACATTTTGTAGGGAAGGTATATTTACAACTTATCTCTTACACTGTAACCAATGCAACTATGGTTAAGTTAAATTGAAAAGATGTCTAAAATAAAATCAATAAAAACTTCGTCTTTGATATGACTAGAAGTAAAGTACTTTTGAGTACATAAATTACTTTTGAATATAATATGATGAATGCATTTATAAAGTATAGTACTCCTAAAATAAAATATATTAATTTTGAAATTTGAAACATAAGTTACTTTTTAAATATTCAAAATATGTTTATAAACCATGTATTTATAATTTTGAATTTTAAACATAAAGTTAAATTTAAATGAATAAATTGTCATTTCACACACACACACACACACATATATATTAAAAATAAAATTTAACTTTAAAAAATAAATATAAAACTATAAATTAAAAAAAAACATTTTTAAGTTTTTTTATTATTATCTTTTTTAATACACCTTCAAAAACACATGTAAACTCATGATATATATTATGTATATCACATATCATTTTTAATGCAATAATTAATAACATCAATTAAATAAATTTTTAAAAAAAGTGTGAATATTGGGATGAAGGAATAGTACATAAATTTCTACCACAAAAAGTTGAGTTAATATTAAGCAAACGAGATTATATGTAATAAACATTATTATTATATGTAATAAAATTATAATAATATAATATCTTATTATGATATAATAGTTGATACAAATTGCTACATTAAGGTTTTATGTATATATTTGGTTTTATAACTTGAATATACGTGTCTAATTTATAGAGTTTCAAAGGTTAAAAAGTGATAGTAAAATATGAACCCTGAATAATACCTAAATTTAAAAAAAAATGATATTAATATTAAAATTTAACTGGATGATAATATATATAGTAATTTATTATAATATAATATTTTATTTTTATAAAATAAATAAAAATATTTTTTATATTTAAATAATAATTATAATAAATTATTATATATCGTAAGTATTTAAAAAACAAAACCTATTAATCATCAAATTGTTTTAGTATAAGATGGAATTGTTTTTATTATAAGATGTTAAGTGATTTTGATTTTAAATAAAGATTTGACATATATATTTTAAATATTGAAAAAGTAATTCTATAATTTTAGTTTTGAATAGTTCATTTACTTTTTGGTATTTGTAATTTGTTTTATATTAAAATATAAAAAGTATTTTTCTTTCTAAGTACTTTAAGAGTATTTTAATACATTTATATTATATTCAAAAATAATCTGTGAGTACTATTTTCATAATGAATACTTGCCTTACAACATTGATATAATTAACTAAAGGTTTTGACTCACCATTTACAATTTGAAAAATAAGCATCCTTAACTCAACCAATATCACCTCAACTATTATAGATGATATCATCATCTAGAATGTGATTGGTTATTTTAAAGTGGGTTTTGATAGTACATTTTTTGTTTTGAAGCCCATTTTTTACCTCAAAATTCCCTTAATGAGGCAGACTGATTGGGATGACTGGGGCTCAGATTGACTGGTACTAATTCTGAAAAGAAAACTCATTAACAACTCAGTGCCATACTTATTTGTATCCAAACCTAAAAATTGACTCATTAATGAAATAACCAGTTTAGTTTCTTCATTAAATAATTTGGTATCTACACGGAAGGCTTGAATTTGCAGAGAGACATATGACCTAAAGAAAGTATTGAAAAATGATTGTTTTAACTCAAAGGATCATTCATAAAAAGATTGGATTAGGTTTTCTTCATTAAACTCTTCTTGGGACAGGGTAAATGAAAATGGAAGTGCAAGTGAATCATAGATAGCTAGAGCATTGATATGACATAATATTTTAGACTTAGCTGAGTCCATAATGACTCTTTCATAAGAGGAATAATTTGAAGCATGCCACCCAACAAAGTATGGAAAACCTAGGGTTTGATCAAGAAAGAAAAAATGAATATAAGACCTACAGACACCATGCTAGTCTATACCCTGGTCTTCAAAGGTTTTTTAATTTTGGATTTTAACTTATTAATTGGTCCAAAAGATAATAGGGTATCAAAAACCTCACTATCCCTATAGTATAAAACATCTTCAATTTTCTAGTATTCTAGAGCTTGAACCTCTATTTTCCCTCCACTCTCCATTTTTAAACACTCTTTGGTAGGTAAAAAGTGGCCTACCTGGTCATCTAACAGGTGGGTGAGAATATGTCTGAGTTGGATTCTTCCACGCAAACTGACCTCTCTTTTTCCAATGCACAAAATACAAATAGTCCCCATCCATGTGATTTACCTTTTATAGTATTTTATGCTATGGAATCCTCTGTCATTCTTCATGGATATTTCCCATGTGAATCTTCCTTTGTCCATAGATCTAGTTTATCTTATCCCATGCCGCCGATCTTGATCATTGTTTATCCTTACATTTTCAATTCTGTAGTCCTATTTACCTTTATACTCCCTGCAATTATCGGTAGTGGATCCATAATCCTTTGTTTATTGTCATTTATCCATAATATAAATGACTTGCATCTTTCATCAACGGATTGGAAAACAACCCTTGATCTCATTCCATAAATCTCAACTATCGATCAATTATGACATTTACATATTCCGATCAGCTCCAATTGCAGAAGCAACGTGCACCTTTCACTAGTACAAAATGAAAAATTAAAGACTAAAAAATGACTAAAATCCGGCTATAAACGACTATTTTTGAGTCGACGACTAATAGTACATAATTTCCACTATCTTAAAGGTTGACTAACTTAGTCGTATTTCACTTAGTGATTAATAGGTTGACTTATTATTCATTGATTTAGTCATTGATAGTCAATAATTTAGTCATTGAGTTAGTCAACGATTTAGTCACAGATGTATTCATTGATTGTATCAATTAATGACCAAATATATGACTAAATAAACTACTAGATAATAACATATTAATGACTAAGCTAAATACTACTAAACATTAGTCACTCTATAAGATACGGAAAATTAGCAACGAATAGTCCTATATATGTGAATTAAGTTGTTTTTGTAGTCACAAATTTATGATAAGGCACAGAGGAATTGAACCACCAACCTCTTGCCTATAATTAGGCAGGTACTCTACCATTTAGTTAGCACCCTTTAATAAGTTGTTATTGCTTGATAATGATGATATTAAAACACATTTTGTATCATTCAAGCATACAAAATAATGATTATCAATTTACTATAGATCCATAATAACTTACCCTGTACTAGTCCTTCAAGTCCTTCTTACACTTAATAAATGCATTTGAAAGACTTGAAGGACTATTACAAGGTAAGCCTTTATGTATCTATAGTAACTTGATAATCATTATTTTGTATGCTTGAATGATGAAAAATACAAAAATCCAAAAACATTATACGAATGGAAAGCATGCATTCAATGTTAAAATATCTACCAAGTCATGCAAAGATATCTGAATTTGACTAAAAAATCATCAGTAACTTGAATATAGAGGTGGATGATGTCATAGAAAAGAGAATTTCAATTTATATAGAAGCAGAGGATGATCAAATGGAGAAAATCATCACCCAAAATGTATATAGAATAGTAAAAATAAATATATAGCTAATTCCATTTCACATCAAGAAGAATGGGCATTAACTCTAAGTACTCGTAGCCCACTAGATAAATGGAAATAAAATGAGATGAAATTAGTAACAATACCTTCGAGTTTGATTGCTGACAATAATTATGAATACTTATTTGATCATTTTATTCAGAGGTGACTTCAACAACCACTGGCCTGCAATCAAGGAAAGAAACCATGTTCAGATTGATATATAAATAAAATTTAAAGATAGACTATGCCAATCCCACTATCATTTATACCTCAAATTAGAACTAGAAAATATCCCACAACTGTTCAACTTTGTCCAAAATTCCCACTTGGAGTGTCACTGTTTAAACAAAACAAAAAGAAATTGAAAACATGAAAGTAGTAATTTACTCTACCTGTCTATTGGATGTAGAGTTCCATAGATGTACAACAATATTAGTCAAGCACATGCAATAAAATTATAAATGGACAAAAAGAAGAAAACTACGTGGTTTATGCCTTGCTTAATTTCTATACTCATATATATATATATTATGATCATACTTTGTCTCTTAGGATACAAGTCACTAATGAAACAACCTAAGAGAGATACATAGGTAGTTGTAGGGTAGAGTGATCATACTAGGGAAGAGTGCAGGAATCCTTAATGGAAGACCATTGTGCTAGGAATCACCAATGTATGAAGGAAACAAAGCTCAAATCCATTTAATGAAAATCACTATGTAATCACACTTGACTGAATGGTATAAAAATACCACTTAAAATGAATTTACTGGATTTTTTCTTACCCCCTGACCATTGTGCTGGAAACTACCAATGTATGGAGGAAACAAAGCTCAGAGCCATTCAATGAAGATCACTCTGCAAGCCCAGTTAAAATGAATGACATAAAAAAACCACTTAAATGAATGGTATAAAAATACCACTTAAAATTATTTTACTGGGTTTTTTACTATCCAAGATGGCATGTGGTGATGAACATTCAACCATTAATAATCCAATGAAGGTATCATTGCAGGGTGCAAAGGTGGATGCTACTAACCCCCATGATCTATGCTTTGAATGTGGAATAAACAGATCAACAATATTTATGGAAAATAGTTGGTCTGGGATTCCAAGAGATTCCATTCAACCACTAGATTGCACAGACAGTTATTTTTCATGGTTAGCTCAAGCGGTGCATCACCTAACGAAACTCACCTATCAATTAAAAACGTAAAGGTGCATCACCTAACGAAACTCACATTCATGAAAAATTTATACACTTTTCCAACCAAAAATTGATGTGTTGATAAACAAAAAGGATCATTAGCTAGTAGGATAAGAATCCTAATAGGAAAATGAACATTCTCCTCCTAAAACTCAACAAGCAGAAAACTACATGCAATTCCATGGACGAATCAATCTTGAACTTCTGAGCAGAAGCAAGTTTGTTTCTTCTTGAAACAACACTATATTAGTAGTATACAATCTAAAACAACTCAATACAATCATTTCTCTAGTTTCTTTTCCCACACAAGCATATTTAGGCTATCTAGTTTTCATATGATTAAGATATTCTATATTGGATACAATATTTACTCCATTTTATTTGATGACAGTTGCTTCCCTTTTGCATATGGTACAACTACTAGCATAGATCCATCTTAAACCTCGAGCTAGAAATCACCGAGAGGGATCCAATTTCTTTAGGTGTAAGTTATTTTTATCTTAAATTTTTAAATGTTCATAAAAAATTACACCTCAAACATTTTGATCCCTTTAGTGGTAATCGGGGTTTAACAAGAATCTTTTAATTACTTTTCATTTAGTTTTATTATTTGGTGAATTGATTTTGGATTGAGTGGACACTATATAAATATATGAATCCACAATATTTATTTATTTATTTATGTCATTAACATAATGTTTTTTTATATATCGGCTAGCATAACGTGACTAACATGACAGGATCTCCTCCATACTGGGCTGAGAGCACCTCACTTCTCTCGGTGCAATAATCTCTTACAAACATGTGCTTCCATGAGATTTGACAAGTACATGATAGCTTCATCTTTTGTACATCTGTACTATTAAAGTAATGACGTATCGACCAATTTTTTCCCTCTAGGAACGCTGAAGGATAATGGCTTCTATACCAGAGAGCATTAGACAATCAAAACACTAGACATCCCTTGACTACAATGCATTGGGAAGTTGGATAGGAAGCAAGAGGACAATGGTCCATATTTTTTCCCCACCACCCTAAATACCTATTCTCCATGCCAACTACGAAATATAGAAACACTCCCATAAAGGTTGTACCAACATATAGGGCTGCATATAACACATAACTGTATCTTTGCCACCATTTCTTACTATAACAGAATACAAAATAATTGAAGAAAATACCTTCTCTGATCGAAGAAGCAATGTTTGCAGCAGTGGTAGGTGGCATTCTGAAAAACCCATATGAAATGACCGATATGTTTATATTTTTTTATCTATTTTTTCTTGGGGAACAACTTGCTCAGAATCCAAACCAACATAGGGAGAATTGCACCCACTAGGAAAATCCAAACCAGATTTCCGTAGAGGACATGTTGTCCAAACATGCGCTTTGGACCGACAAGACCGCAAATGAAAGACACATAAAATGTTACCCTATACTTTGGACATGTCCAAGGGCTGTCAGGAGGTAAATCATCCCCATCACATATGTTCTCTATAGATTCCAACAGCCACCTTGCAACACCCATATTCATAATTCCTGAAATAACTGTTCCCACAAGATGTGAAAATGAAACCGAGTTTGCACCAGAATGTAGGAAAAAATATATCAAACATGGAGGAAATCATCAAACATATTGAAAGAAACAACTGCAAATGGTAGCTAACCCCATAAATAATGTTAGAATGAAAAGAAGAGTTGCTTCCAAGAACCAAAAGTAGTGTTATTCATTTGCATTTTCTCTTCAATCAATTAATGCAAAAATTGCACAAAGATAATAAATCCCCCAAAGAAGACATTTAATGTCCTGATTAGAAGTTGGTTATGAAGCTAATAAGTTAGACTTTTGGGTCATCTCTAAAGGCTCAATATGATATCATAGTGGATTCAGAGAAATCAAATACACGTTTCCTACATTAAAGTGGTTGACTAAAAGAATGACAAATTTGTCAAGAAGCATGAGGTTGACAACTATAATTTCAAGAAAGGGTATCTTCCACAGGAATACATTCATGAGTATGCTTCAACCAAGAATTTAAGAACATCAAACATATGCATGAAAAAATATCATAGTTCCATACTCTATAAGATTCTAATGCTTTTCGATGAGAGTATATAGAAAAATGGGCAAGTTATCTAAAATAAAAGATTCAAAAATGATTAGTTTTCAAACATACCCCATTTCTAACTTGCCAAATTTTTCCATAAGTTTTGTAGTGAAGAATTTAAAATTAAATATTAGCCACTAAAACTATTCTTGAAGGTGGTATTGACAACTAAATACATTGAATTCCTATTTGAATAGAAACTCAACAAGATCTTGAGAGTACGTACCATATGATCGGTTCGAATCAAAAGTATTCATATCCTCTACAATTAAAGTAAGACGAAAGTAACTAGCAATGTGGTAGCATATAAACCTGCAAATTTAAAATCATTAATACCCAAGCAACATTAGATTGGAAAGAAATCCCAAAGAAGAAAATGGAGAAAGTCAAAAGCATATGTGGAAGTTAAAAGTTCTTATTTTCTATGTTGTCAGTATATTATGAGCATGTATTGTCGATAAACAAGACACCAACTAAATTATCTTCATATATGTAATTTTGTGTTTCATAGGACATGACCTTGAAAACAGGTTTAAGAAGAAGTCTTTAAAAACAATTATGCTACAAATGTAAAAAATATTGGAAAAGAAGGTTTCATTTGTTGGCGATAGATTTTGCATACCATTAATCATTAATCTCTCTTCCATAATCCAAAGAGATACAACTTATAGTGTGTACAACACCAAGACCCTATTCTCTCTCTCGAATGGAAAAAGCTATTTTGGAAGGCAGTCAAATGAGCATTTCAAGATACATCTAAGTGATTCACAAGATCTTTAGATTTTTCTCTCATATTAAAGAACAAACATCAATATCACATAAATATTTCATGTTTGAATTGCAATCCGTGAGACATTCATTTTTCTGCACATTTGTCAAATTTGAATGATTAAAAATTGCTAATTTTAGTCAAATTCTTGGTGCAACAAGTGGTATGATTGGCAATGGAACGACGACTTTCTAGGTGAATGAGAGTTGTCCTTGGAAATTTGCAGCAGCTCTTCATGTTGAAGCATGTGTTCAAACTTGAGATCACTCATCCAATAGTAAGCACTGGGAAGCATTCTCTTGGTTTGAAAATTTTAAACTGGATACATGCACAAGATCTTTTTATATAATAAAATTGACAATGCAAAACAAAAAAAATCAAGAAACTTGATAAGACTCTTTTTTACACGGCCTAAGGGGTTAGCTCCATTGGTCATTTCCAATTTCACTGAGCATTTGGTTAATTCAATGTCATCGGGTGCCCAACTCGAATCCCCTTGAGAAAGGTGCACCATGCACTAGTCAACACCGATGAGTTTACTATACAAATGTGGGGAAGCATCCTTAGGTTTCCTTGCAAAGTTTTCCATAGAAAAATAATAGGCTTTTCTTGTTGTCAATTCAAATACCTATCCTTTCTATATTTTGGATATGCATAAAAAATGTTGAAAACCTTGGCTCAGTGAACAACTAGGCAAGTGCATAGTGTAAGAGCTCCACTCGAGCTTGGCAAAAATTCAATAGCAGGAATCGTTGAAAATGAAGGTTTTCCTTTTCCTTTTATGCATTTTTATTGATGTTGGGACATTTTCCTATCTGTAGACAAGCTAGACTCACAAGAAGTGAATCACCCACAAGTTGGACTTCCAGGCAGCCAATAATCAGTGAGTTGAGCGAGTTGGACTCCCTGGTGGCAAATAACCAATGAATTTGGCTCCAGGCATCAAATAACCGTTAAGTTATCGTTGGTCACATTCTAACTTGCAAGTACTTGCAAGTTTCATTCATTGCTGGAAACTATGACTTGAAACTTGAGATTTGGACTTGGTACCAATTAAACTCAGCTCTACAATAGGGCCACATAGAGATTGACTTGGTAGCACTCAAACAACACAACAATTTTTTCAACTATGGACATCTTGTGTATATATATTTCCTTTAAATGAAATTCCCATGTGTGTGCTCCATTATGCCCACTAATATCCCTTTGATTTGTTGTATGCAGTTCAAAATATAATATCCAAGTATTTCAATAATGAAATACAGAAAAATGCCATTTACATTAAGATATGCACAATAGCATATTAGTTATAAGACACAACCAAACAATTTCATATATACTGATAAAAAAACTTGGTACTGATTAAAGGGAGTCCACCATATTGTTTCAATGTTATTGACCACAAGAACAATCCACCAACTTGTCACGAGAAGGTCACTCATGGTGAGAAAGGATACAAGCATGGGATCACAATCTTACTAGCAACACTCAACCGTGATCCAGGAAAATTCATATCATCAATAATCAGTCCCATTAACATATTAAGGTGTACTATCCTATTACAAGTAAGAACGTTTAGTTCCATATTTCCCACCATGTGCTGAAAGAACACTAGTAGTCGATTGGAAACTTCCAGTGTTCTTTGAGCACATGGTGATCACTACCAGTAACAACATTCATTTCCAAGTTGGCCACCATGGGATCAAAGGAGAGACAGTCTGTTTCTAATTAACTGTGTTCATTCAACATGTAGTGACCACTATTTCCAAGTCACAAGTCCCTTTTTTAATTGAAAATGAATCATATATTTCATCATCAATCGAAATAGATATAAGACAGGAATGATACACCAAGGAGCGAATGAATGGTGCACCAGTATTGACATGAAACTTTTTCTACATAAGAAAGGAGGGCAAGCATGTCCTCCTTAGCTCTAACTGGAAGAGTATCTATACATTTCCTAAAAATGGCACTATAAGTTCAATTTAAGGAACTATCTCTGAGCTAAGCAAAAATGGAAAGTATAGTCGAAGAAAGTTGGCACAGGAAAATGGAAAAGTTAATTTCCCAATTATATTTTCATCCAAACTATTTAGGTTGTAAATGTGCTTATTCTATTGTTCCACTTATATCACATCAAGGAATGGTTTTTGCTTCATTAAAGCTCCAACAAATTAATTATGGGTTGGAAAAGAAGGCAAAGTTTCTCAATTAAAATCACAAACCTCACTTGTATTTCCTCATGTCATCTTATAGATTATCCACATTCATCTTAAATACTCCATAGTCAGATTCCTAATCTATTCCTTTAAGGAATACATGGTTTTGGTTTGAATCTTTTTCCAACAACAAAGAAAACACTGTGTACTTTTGCATCATAAATGGGCACATATCTTACATATAAGGCATTTTCCCCTATGTTGGGATTTAGTAAATCTTAGGATATCATTTACAAAACACAGAGAATAACAAATTTAAATATGCTCCCCATATAGCATCTACATGTGCAAAAATTGGTAAATCATAGGTGCAAAACATTTCAAAAAACAATATCATTTGTGAGTATTCATAATCAGTTCCAAACCTGGAATAACACTATATGTGCCTATTTCCCTTCTTGTCTGTTTTTTTTATTGGCTAATATCAAGACTCCAAACAAAGAATAAGAAGCACACATCCGAAAAGGAAGAAACAAAACCTTTGTTTACCAAAAAAAATCCTTTGCCAACACAACCAAAATAGGGAAAAATATTAGAATACCACAAACTAAGATACGCAAGCGCAAAGAAGAAAATTTGCTCACCAGATACAACACTTTACTAAAATTGTGAAACATAATATTAACAGAAAGAAAAAAAATTAAAAAATAATCAGAGAATAATGATAAGCACAACACAAAAAAGAAATAAATAATAAGTTTGTTCAACACATATAACACTTTGACAAAACCACAAGAACAAAAGAAGGACGGAAAAGTCCTAGAATATCAACAATGATGATAATTACATTGCAAACATGATGAAACATAAAATATTATCTAGATACAAAGCTTTGTTAATATGACAACAAACAAAAGGTAAAATCACAAAATTTTGGGAATTTCATGAAAAGGAAATATATACACACAAATAGTGAAGAAGGGGCAGAAGGGAGGCATATATTATATTTTTTCCATGGAGAAATTTTTGTTGAAATTGCTCAAGAAAAATCCAAAATTCTCATAAGTATCGGCGAAAATTTACCAGCACTAATAAAAATATTTCCAAGATTAAAATAAATGCAGTTTCATTAATTCTTCTATTGCTTGACAGATACCAGTGTATTCATATACAAATAAAGAATTTCAGATGCAATTCAAACCCACAACACATAATTGGATTATAATTCATTGCCATAGACCATATTGTTCAAGATTCTATGTTGCGAAAAGAACATATGCAGAGTTCAGTATTAGAAAAAGGGGTAAAGGGTTAACGCTATGTTGGATTTAGTAAAACGGTTCTATGAGTTGGTCTTATGATGATCCCCTTAAAGTTAAAGATAAATGCAATTTCATGAATTATTCAATCTCATGACATAAACCTGTTTCTTCAGATACAATTAAAGACTTCTATTAGTGAAAAAATCATTTACCATCGTTGATCTTCTCAAAGATCGATCTCCACCGCGTGATCCCTTTTTAACAGTTGGTCTATCCAAGATACATATCTTTAACTCTGTGATTGAACTAATCAGTGGAATGATCAACTCCTTTATGCATCGCTCTATGCATAGACAATTTACATCTCCTCTAACACAATCTATGGATTCTCCACTCCACAGTCTCTCTTCACTAATACACTCGTACACACGCATTCACTCATACACTCAACCTTTTCCTTTATCATTGCTGAACTCATCTTGCTACCATATCTACTGGTTATTCCTTTGTCATTCATGAACACCTTTGACGTTGATGACAATTATATTCTCAACAAATGAAATTGAATTCTAAGGCATAAAGAAAGAGGAATTCAATAGAAAATAAGAATAAAATCCAAATCATCTTTTCACCTCCTCAAATCATAAAACATCTTATGGTCATAGAAATATCCTTCAAGATATTATTACAACAAAAAATATTGTTAGGGACATATTCATATGTAAATCCAAAATGTCGGAAGAAACTCTTAAAATCCAAGGTGATAACATTGATACTCGGATTCAGTAGTTCAAGGAGTTGATATACTTGTACATGACATATATATCCCTCAAACAAAATTATAGATGTGTATACCTCCCACTCTTCTTAAAAAATATATTCCAAGCTATTACAACAATTATTAGCCATCATGTAAAGATTTCTACACTAAGTAAATAAATCAACTTTATTAGTTTAACGAGTGTGAAGGAAGGGAATATCACTCAGGATGTTCCATTTATTTATGAGTATGGGTAAACGAATAGTAAACTCAATCCTTTGTACCTAGGTTTTAGCGACCACGATAATCACATAAATAACGCTTGGAATATTTTTCATAGTTTAAACCAGAGCACAAAAAAGAAAAATTAAGCTCAAACATGTTTTTTTTTCATAAATTTAGTCCTCTAGGCTCGAAAAATAGATAAACCTATACTTGGAAATACTCTTCTAGCCATAGTCGACTAGAGTATTCCTTTTTCATAAGTAATCCACATGGTTTGGAAAAGGGTTAAACTTATACCATCGTGGATGTTCCTTCACATCCTTTAATGATTTTTAAGGGAGAAGCGAACTCGACATAGTCATGTTTAAGGAGTCAGACCACAACTTAAAGGAAAAATCCATATACCTTTCCCATAAAGTTTTAACGAGCCCATAAAATTCAACTCATCGCCTCCTTACTACTTTTAATGAGCTCAAAGGAAAACTAAAATAATGCTCTAAATGTGATTAGACAAGTGTCAAAGGCATGTAGAACTAGTTCCAAGTGCGAGGAACAAGCCTAATCATAGTGAAAAAAACATGGGCAAGATAAGGATACTTAGGGAGAGTCCCCTCCAGTTAAAGGGTGTCAAGTCGTAAAATCAAAATGATACAAGGTTAAGTGATGATGATATCAAAGATGAGGGTTTATATAACGATCTAAGAGAATGGAATCCGACATCAGGCTCATAAGAACGAGTAAGGTATAGGAAAATGTAGTTACATCTTGAAAAAAAAGGAGAGGCGGGTAAAAAATTATGAATCCAACTAAGATTCCTATCTTGAAGAAACAACAGTATGAGTATCATGTTCTAAAGAAGAGACCCAATATAGGTCACTTTGGTAGAAACATTTGCAACCTTTTTATTTTCCACAAAAGGCATATTCAAGGAAGAATCGACTGAATAAGACTCTATAGTGCCAAGGCCCGAGGATTTATAACCATTAATATCAAACTCAAGAGGAAAAATAAAGTCAACATAGATGATAGAGTATGTAGGAATAGACTGAACACCACTGAAGTAAAATTTTTTACAAGAATTGTCAAACTCATTAGGATCACCGACTTGGTGCTCTACAGGAATGTCCAAAAACTCAATAGTGTTAGAGCTTGAGGATCGATCATCAGATGGATCAGACTCAATAAGAAAGTTGGGGTTGGATTTAACCACAAATTACTCAACATCCATAAGAAGGTCAGACTATTTCATATACTCTAGGAAGACTTCATCTAAAGGAAGTAGGACATCCCAGATATAATACATGTCTAAACACTTAGTTGGATCAATGGGGTGGAGAGAGGGCTCTAAAGTATCCATTATATAGATCACCTGGCCAACTTCTGGGACTGAGTCCTAATAATATAAGCATGAATGAAGAGGATTATTCTCAGTAGAAATTTTACATGAGGGATATGAGGCCACATAAATCACGTGTGGCAGGGAAGTTTCTACCGAAACACTAGGAGTTAGCAAAGGATAGACTTGGCTGACAGTTCAGTCAGGAAGGGTATCAACGAATGCCAACTGAGCAACAATGACAATGATTTTGTTATGAGAAAAATACATCACATGAAAGAGTGTAGACACCACATATTTCATATCAGAAATATAATCACGACCGAGAAGCATATTAAAGTCTAAGGCATCCACTATAGCCATAAAATCAACTGAGACCATCTTCCCACCTTAAGTAACATATGTTTGAGTAAGAAATCCCAAATTTTGACTATTTCTTCTATCAAAAGCCAGAATTTGATTAACAGTTGACATGAGGCTGGGATATCCCATGCCTCTCAAAGCACGCACAGGTAAAATACTAATAGAAGTGCCTTCATCTATAATACACCGAGCAATCGTGTAGTGTTCAAATTTATCTGAAAAGGTGTAGCCGAAGGAAGGGGTGGCTCAACTAGGCTATCCCAATCAAAGGAAGCAATGTGAGGACTTGGTGTGGATTTATTGAAAGCATAGTCAGTGCCACTTTTTATAGAAATTTGTGAATTAGCAGTGAAGAAAACATGACTAGGTCACTCTCCGAAGGAAGAGTGGGATTGACCAAATATTGTTTTGTTTCAACTACTTGGTGAGGGTCACTCTCTAAAGGAACAACACGATTGACCATATATCACATTGTTTCAACCACTTGATCAACTGAAGGTTGAATAGGTTGTTGGGAAACCACAGGTTGTTCAATAGAAGGATATACTTAAGACTCATACCACACTCTTCACACCTTTGCAATAACAATGAACTAATGAGTAAGGTGTAAGGTGATATCCCTTGCAAAGATTAAAAGGGAACTTAGATTTGCATCTTAAATGGTTGGTTTTCTCAATAGTGTCAAAATGAATTGCACTGGCTGATTGTTTTCCCTTAGCATGGCCTCCAGAGGATGGGTGGTTTTCCCCATCATGACTTCCAGAGGCTAGGTGTTTAGGGTCAACATGAGTTTCAAAGGTTTAGCAAGTCCCCCCAGCGTGACTTCGATAAGTTGGGTGGTTAGGGTCAGCATGACTTGCAGAGGTTGATTAAGTTCCCCTAGCATAACATATATAGGTTGGGTGACTAGGTTCAACATGATTTGCATATGTTGAGTGAGTGCCCCCAACATGACTTATAGAGGATGGGTTATTTCCCCCTTTCTTTTGTGTCTTCTCCCTATTCTTCCTCATTATATTCATTTTTTTACTGCATGTTAATAATATCATGACTTTCACTGCATGAGGTAAAAGGAGGAGGATAAGTTATTACTGTGGAAGGGGAGACATTGTTTCGATTCCCTTGATATAATTTTCTTGCTTGAAAAGCATCAGGAGCATTCAAGATAGTTAGAGTGGAAAAAAACAAAATCACTAGCCCAAAGGTGAATCCAAGAAGATTCAGAGTGGCCATCAGGGGAACACCAACATTTCTAGTAAAAGGAAAAGCACAAGAAGCCCCTTGCATGGGGATATCCTAGTTGGTGTATGTAGGGGTATTATCCATGGTTTCTGACTCAACAAGAAAGAAAATTCTAAGTTCGACTCGAAACCAACAACAAAGAGAGAAAGTTACTAGAAAAAAAACTAAGTATCCAGACCAGGCTAAAAAAGGTACCTTCCAAAGGAAATTCTGGGATGATAAGGGCCCATAACTAACCATTGAAGGGAAAAGAATAGTTACCCATGATACACAATACATTTCCTTGGGTCCAAGTGCTTGAATCACTAAACCGCTTTCCCAAATTATATGTAGAGGATTTCCTTCCAAGCCTGCCCTAGGTATAGTGGAAATATCCTTCCACCATAACATGTGTAGAGTCATAGAATCCAATATACTAAGGCTACCAAAATTACAAAGAAGGTCTGATAGAAACGTCATCACTCCAGCCGATGCACATGGGTAGGGTAGCTAATATTGAAACTCAAACAATACCAGGAATCATATGAGGCCAGAAGGAGGTACTGACTAATTCCCCAAATGTGAAGCAACTCTAGTGTATGCTCGAATGAGTATTGGAGGGATATCTCGTCCACTCAATCTCGCATGACCTCGTTCTTGACTACTGTGTTAGGGGAACTTTCCCGATTCCTTCTTTCTGAGATTGGATTTCGTGAATGAAAAGACACTATGTTTCAGTTTAAAATTTTAGGTAGTTAAAGATAAACCTAACCAAAAACAATATCCTAGACTAGTGTGTGTCGTCCCTAGAAAGAAAATGCTACTAATATTTTTTAAATATTAACGTTCTTTTTAAGGGTTGTTGATTACTCAAAGGTAGTGGTAATGAAACTTTTGATGTTTTAACAACATAAACAACAAGACTAATGTGAAAGAGATTCAAAATGCAAATTTTGCTTATGTTTTCTTTTAAAAACCTTAAAATGGAGGACACAAAACAAATATTTCATTTTATATTTAAAAGAAAAAGAGATATGAAATGCACCTAAGACTAAACCCTATCATAAATGCATGTAAGGAAAAGACTTGTTTTTTTTTTACATTTTATTTATAAATGTGAACGAAAAACTACCTACCAACAAGTTCATGTAGATAATGTAAATAAAGAAAAAGGAATTTAACTCTATAACCACCAAAAAAGTCTAAGATGCTCTGAAGTCTTACTAGACCTCTCTTGGTAAGGGGACTTGCACAAGGGAAAATCCAACTTCTTTGGCATGAAGAAGTTAATAAAAAATACTGAATATAACAAGTATCATAATACTCCTAGGTTGAGTCTAAATCTTCTAACAGAGGCTGCTCAACACCTTACACACCAAGGTCATGCCAATGAAGGAGGTGGGGTAAAGAGTAAGAGACAAGACCAAAGGCTTCAGAAAAGGGATTACAAATCAGGTTAAGAGTACAATTAATGGGATATGCCACTTTCCAGTGGTCTTACACAAACAGAGGAACCGAGAGGACCCCACAAACAACACCAAACAAGCCCAAAAAAGTGAAAAAATCACTAGAAAAGGGAATACCCAGGTTTCCTTAGGAAAAGTCACATATGATATGAAGTTTTCCTACTACAAACTTGCATATGGATCAGGAATACACTATTGTGTAGTGCAACAATTGTGTATGGTTGGTGGAAGGCCCCAAAAAGCTCAAAAACAACCTTAAAGAAGAAAAGAAGGTGTATGGAAAGACTTAAGAAAGACTATTGACCTACAAAAAGGAATCATAACTTCAATTACTCTGTAAAAATGAGAGAAGGAGACCCCAAAACAAACATGGCATCCCCAACTGAGTTGCTAGTTCCTTTGTTAAGGAATTTGATCCTATGGTTGGAGTCAAGGCCACCAATGTATCAGTGAAACCAACATAGGAGCAAGATGTACGATCCATCTTGAAAAACTAAGGAAACAAACTATGAGACTCATGGTAAAAATGATGCAAAACAAGAAGGAAAAATATGATATAAGGGTATTCAAGTTGGTCGGCTTGGGCATAGAATCTTGAGCTAGAGCCCATTGCAAGAATTCTTGAAGAGGTGACCTTCGGAGTTAGCAAGGATGTATTCCCCATTTTAGAGACATCAATGGATGACATAAGGGCCATACCACATTGATTCGAGTGTTCCTTTTCAAGTCTTATCATGGGCTTGATCGTAGATGAGGACAAGATCCCCCTCTTTAAAGTTGTGTGGGTGGACATGGGATTCATAATGGGACTTCGATTGGGTCTTGTCCACTTAGATTATTTCGAGAGTAGGGAGACAGTCCTCATCGGTTTGTTCAAGCATAAGTAGGTGTTTTTTAATGGTCAAGTATCATGTAGAAGCTCAATAGCAAGGCATAGTGATGTAATTGTTAGTTTTTCTAAGTTAATTTACTTAGGATATTTATCTGAAAGAATAACAAGAACATTAAGATATCAAATATACACAAGACACATATATTTCCATTGGGGAAACCATATATGAGAAAACCCTGAAAAATTCCTCGGAATAGTTCTGTCACAAAGGCAGAATCACAAGATGGAATGATCGATAACGATATATCTTCTGTAGTTCTCTCTCTTCCTCCTCATTGTCCTCTCTCTCCTGATGCACACATGAGAGATTGAACAAGTGTGTGACAAATGAGGAGGGAACCTCCCTATTTATATTCTTTTGTTTAGTAACTAAATCAACTAACTAGATATGCAAGGTAACCTTTTTGGGGCCAAAGTACCTAGGAATACTTACAAATACATTTTCCTTTATTTAACATGGGGACTATTTCCCCTTACAGTAGAAGGTTTACCTAAGTGACCATACATAATTATTACATTCCGAAAGGAGGGAAACACAACTCCAATGGGGTTAAAACAATATAAAATAGTAATATACATCAGAATACATTCCAAAGTTGCAATTACAACAACAATCCCTCTTAACTAGGAAGGTATTATATTTCCACAATCATCAACACATCTAGTCATCGTCACTGAGTCATCATCGACACTATTGCCATTGTTCTCATATTGTCCAATCTATCACATCTTTTCATCATAAAAATTTTCTACAGAGCCAACCATTTTTCAAGGTGGGTGTAGGCTTGGTCCTCATCTAGGTATTCATCATATCCATGAGAAATCCATCACTTAGGTACAACCCAGGACCATTCTTTACAGTGCCATGGAAATAACTTGCATCTCCTACCATCATCTCGTTGTATCCATATCATCTCTTTGACCTGCACAAACAAAGCAAAACACACAGAGCGGACAGAGCAAATCCTATATGCAGACCACCTGTGTTCTACCAACATAGGAACATGATAGGATCTTTCACAAGATACATCTAACACTATGCAAGAATTGCCTAGGATCACATAGAGTGCATTTTGTCTCTCTATGGTCAACCTCCATTCTACGAACATAGGAGAACTACCCAGGTGCACACCAAGTTCCTTTTGAACTCATCATCTCTAACATGGGAGCACAAACATACAAGGACTGATTATGACTGAACAAACTACATACCACGCTAGGATATTTTACATTCAAGTCAACCTCAAGGAATTATTACATCCAAACAACCTGTGGCCATGATCTTTTATGTTCACACAACCTTCCATAAAATATTACATCTAAGAAACCTGCATACCACGCCAGGAGCCCTTTTACACTTCGGACAACCTACAAGACTTACTGCACCCGAACAACCTACATACCACGCCAGGACTCCCTTTAACATTTTGGATAACCTATACCAGGACTGATTGCAACTAAGTATAACTTGCAAGATTTTCAAAGACTGATTACATCTGAGAACAACATACAAGAGTGATTACGTCCAAACAACTTGCATACTATGCCAAGACTCTCTATTTACATTTAGACAACGTGTCTCATTTCCCATGTGAGATCTCATGCATCTACGTCTTTTGGGATCTTGCCATATTCTAGCATAAAAAACATCATGAATGATTACATCCAAGGATAACCTATGTGCTTAGGCAGGATTGATTACATCCAAGGAAAACCTACATGATTGATTACATCATCACGAAAACATGTATCCTTGACTATGCTAGAATTCATCACTCCCTCTTTCGAGGGGTATGATTCTGGATCAGACCAAGTCTTTCTATGAAGTATGAAACAATCACTCAGGATAGATGCTTGGTCAATATATCAGTTATATTCTCATTCATTTATGTGTACTAGATATTCAATTCTCCTCTCTACATCATACAAAAAATACAAGTCAAATTGAACAAATCAGATAGTAGCTTTCAAATCTATACTACCTCACATCTAGTTAAGCAAGAAAAAACATATCATGCCTTAGTTGTACTCAGTGACATGCATGAATGCTTCCATCTAAACTAGGATATCACAATGGATCTAAAACTGAAGCAATATCCCGAAGTGATCTTCTTCTCAGTGGAAATTCCTGCCGAATCGAATCAACATAATCGTCCAAGTTATCTTCTGATTCGTATCATACTTGATCCGATACTCAACTATACCCTTCAGGTACCTCAATACATGCTTTTTAGCAACTAGGTGAACATGTCTTACATATATCATGAACTCGCTCAATGTGTTCATATAAAAGCATATGTTTGATCTCATATTCATCAGGAACATCAATGAACCAATCATCTTACGATACACTGTGTAATCAATTGACTATGATGAAGAATCACACAGTAGCTTCAAGTTCAATTTCATAGATGTGGCCATTTCTTTTTAGTCCAACATTATGAATCTATTCTAAATATCCACTGCATACTTTCCTTGACCAAGGAAAAATCTTGTACGCACTTTGCCACATCTCCATGTCTAAGAAGTAGTGCATCATTCCTAGGTCTTTCATCTCAAACTTAGTATCAAGTCTCTCATTTTCATCTTCAATGATTTTTTCCTCTCCTTTCAAGAACATGGCATAAACATATAGAAGGAGCATCACTTGTATTTATCCTTCAACCTTAATGTAAAGGTTGGAAATTGCTTTACTCCTGGTAAATCCTAAGTTCATCTGGAAGTTGTCCATCCTATCTTGCCATGTTGAACTCAGACATATTCTGTATTCACTCCCTCTAATGAAGAGCATCATCATCCCTCTACATTTTGTACTCCATGTAAGGAAACATGACTAGAGCATTAATTGCCATCATCCAGTCACACCCACACCTACCTACAGTCAAGGAGGCTAACTAAGCCTTCTCCTACAGTCAAGGAAGCTAACTGGAGCACTCCGGGGTTGATCTGTGTGACATTAATGCACCTAATTGCTAACTGGTGGTTACAATCAATTCAACCAGTCAGTTAAGGCACCTCCATTGATTAAATATATTATTTAATGATTATTTATTATTATTTAATGAACTGGAGTCAACAAGGCGCCTCCACCAACTTTTGATGGTCAGTTCAGCTTCAGTTAACCTCATCGGGGTTCATTGGAGTCATGGAGAACTAGCACTTGATGATTGGATTGCTATGACATGTGTTTGATCTCCTTTAGTTGAGATTCAGTCATTTATTGCACTCTGACTTCAGTTAGGGTTTGGTGAGTCAATTAGGGTTTTGGTCAAGTGGTTAACTGAGTGAGATTGCATGGTTGAGAGTCAGTTAAGCTAGACTCACTCACTGAATTCGAATTGTCTCCTTAGGTATTCTAATTCTTCATGGAGTTAAGCCATTGCTCAGCATTGGTATTGTAACCCTTTATTGTTTATTAAATATATAGAGAGGAAACCAATTCTGGTTCCGATTATTTTTCCAATTCATGAGTATTTGTCAATTATTCTTTGATGATTTTGATTCCTAGTTCCTAGATCATGTGAAAGAATTAATATGGTATCAGAGCTTGCGGTGGGAAAAAGAACAATCTCTCAAAAACAAGATTTTTGACAGATTTCTCCATGAAATTTGAGCAATAGCTCAAAATTCCAGCACTGCACCAGAAGCCAAGGCTTACCACTTAATAACCCAAGTAAAGAACTTGTTGATCAAGCTTGCTTGATTGACTATGATGGGTTTGATGAAATCCTAAAATGTGCAAGCTGTCCGACCTTACCGTGCCCCTTTTGTTTTGATTTGCAGGTTTTATTAGGTGCAACTTCAAATGGACTCATCAATCCCTCTTCTCACCCCATTCACAAGCTATTCGGAATGGAAGTTGAAGATGATTGCATCTTTGAAGAGACGAGGTATCTATGAGGTGTCTATTGAACTTGGAAAAGAGTCTTATGAGAATGAGAATGACTGGCTAAATGACAGTGATAAAGCTATTGGAGCAATATGTCTGGCCCTTTCTGATAGCTTGTACTACCTTAGTCTTTGTTTTGTTGAATACCCAAAGGAAGTCTGGAAAATATTGGACAAAACCTTTGGCAAGCACAATGAGGATCATAATAGTAGTTTAGAGATTACAGCCAGCACCACAAGAGTTCTTCACTCAAAAATCTTAGCCTCTACTCTCTCTGATGAAGTTGTTCAAGATGAAGATGAAGCGGAATCTTCTACACATTCAATTCGAATTGAAGAAAGTCTCCATGAAGTGACTCCTTCTCCTGATGCTCCGGAAGTTCATGAGATCCCTAATATCTCATCTTCTCATATTGATGAAACAGAAGAATACATTAAAATCTCCGATATTGAAGAAAAATACTGCTGCACTTCCATGCAAACATTCACCGGTGATTTTCCTTTGAATTCTGTGCAAAATTTACCAGTAATTGCTTTCGAAAGTGAAGAGAAATTTGATTTTTCTTCCTCTAATGTTGCTACTGGTGTGCAAATATGTAAAAAATTGGATATTTTGGAAGAAATATCAGATTATAAGAGTGACACATTCGCTCCCCATGATCTAGATCTTCCAGCAAATTCCTGCAGGATTGCATGCACAAAAATTCAGAATTTTGAAGAAAAAGAAAACTGTGCATCTACCGTCTCGGTTGACCATAATTTGGATCTGATATGAACCTTATTGGATCTGATATGATATTATTTGGATCTGATATGATATTATTTGGATCTGATCTGATATTTATTGGTTCAAAATTTCAGGTTCATAAACCTTCAGTACTGCTTGTAGATGTTCTCATCAACGGTGTGAAGAAACAAGTACCACAAGTCTCCTACAAAACTGCTGCTGGGGAATTGATTTCATTTCACAGTTTTGGATATATTGTGAACTTATTTATATCTGATTTAGATTCTGATCTGATATTATTTTTTTCATATTTTAAAATTCAATATCTTTCAACCATGCTTGTAGCTGCTTTCACCAATTCCAGTGTGAAAAATCAAGTACCGCAGTTCTTCTTCAATTTTGCTGCTAGGGATTTGGTGTTAGTTTCCTCTTATGAGGTTGATGATATTTTATTTTGTGATTCATTATCTATTTCAGAATATATATCAGATTATGGAGCTCAAGAATTCGCTCTCCAGAGTCCCAGGGATTCTCTACCTTTGGTCACAAGCTCATCTCCTCACAGAACTAGTAAAGAGGAAGACATTCTACATCCACTTGGACACTTGCTCCTAAACATTGGGGATGATTTTACCAATAATGGTTTGCTGTTCAGGGCTGCAACATATCAGTTTCTTGAGTGTTCCACACATGATTCAAATCCTCAAGAACCTTTGCTCTCTCTTCAGATGATTTCAGTTGCTCTACATGGGTCCAGTTTTCACCGTGCAGCTGTTTATATTTTTGATTCAGTTGAGTGCATTGTTATTCTTCCAAAGTGAAAGATTCCTCCAGACATATGCATTTAGTTTGGGTTCAGAGGTTCACATGCACAGTATTAGGATGTTTCTGCATAGAAGAACCAATTCTTGATTTACTGCTTAGTTTGAGGGGGGGTATTTTTCCCATGAGGTTTTCCCCATTTCCTTGGTTATATTAAGCAGTTACTTTATTGTACAGTGTGACCTATGGCCTTTGTTTCCAGGGCCCTAGCATTTTATGCATCTATGTTTTCTAACTCTTTCTGAGTATAGCTTAAGGGGGGGTGTTGGAGACATTTACCACCATACACACTCTTTTTGGTCAAATTGGCCTAGTTAAACCACTATCCTAAGTTTAATTGAAATCAGTGGAGCATTAATTGCCATCATCCAGTCACACCCACACCTACCTACAGTCAAGGAGGCTAACTAATCCTTCTCCTACAGTCAAGGAGGCTAACTGGAGCACTCCGGGGGTGATCTGTGTGACATTAATGCACCTAATTGCTAACTGGTGGTTACAATCAGTTTGACCAGGCAGTTAGAGTTAGTTAAGGCACCTCCATTCATTAAATATATTATTTAATGATTATTTATTATTATTTAATGAACTGGAGTCAACAAGGCGCCTCCACCAACTTCTGATGGTCAGTTCAGCTTTAGTTAACCTCATCGGGGTTCATTGGAGTCATGGAGCACTAGCACTTGATGATTGGATTGCTATGACATGTGTTTGATCTCCTTCAATTGAGATTCAGTCATTTATTGCACTCCGATTTTAGTTAGGGTTTGGTGAGTCAATTAGGGTTTTGGTCAAGTGGTTAACTGAGTGAGATTGCATGGTTGAGAGTTAGTTAAGCTAGACTCACTCACTGAATTCGAATTGTCTCCTTAGGTATTCGAATTCTTCATGGAGTTAAGCCATTGCTCAGCATTGGTATTGTAACCCTTTATTGTTTATTAAATATACAGAGAGGAAACCAATTCTGGTTCTGATTATTTTTCCAATTCATGCGTATTTGTCAATTATTCTTTGATGATTTTGATTCCTAGTTCCTAGATCATGTGCAATAATTAATAGAATGTTAGCCAGTTTTGTTGGAAATTTTTTTGATTATTATGTCGAATGTCTGACACAACGGCGTCCAAGATTCTACATTCTGCTATCAGAAATGCTTGCAAAAAAACTTGCATATACCATTGACTTTCCGACACTTAGGTGTAGTTTTTGCGATGATTATCCGACGGGCTCGACTGTTAGAGCCATCCTAGTCCCATTAGACGTATTTGGGGGGGTGCCAAAGATTCGATGAGCAGTTGTGTAATTAACAATTTTTTTTTTAAAGGTATCCATTCACCAGTTAATTTACCCTTTGATTTCAAATCTAGAAGTGTCATTTATGAAGGGTACCACCTTGGAGTTAGCGTGTAATAAATTTAAAGTGGTAGGATACAACTTCTTAGAAAAAGAGCAAGTCCACCTATTGATTTCCACCAATGGATACCCACGAAGATTGCAAAACACAATGTTTATTCTACTTCAAAACTACAGTTGTGCAAATTATCTTTAGGATTAGACAATGGATCACATGACAACTTAAATTAGGTTTAAAATCAATTTGAAACCTATTAGCAACCTCTTCTCATGTTATTATGTAATAAGGGTATTTTATTTATTTACTTACAATTCAAGAAAGTACAATGCAAATTTAGGAATCAAAGTATAGAAAAAAAAAATCTAAAATTACTAAATAGTCGTAAGTTCTCTATAGAAAGTTGTATGCAACTTCTATTCAAATTCACATTTCTAACATAAATGCCTTTCTTCTACATGTCTCCTACAATGTTGAATTCCCAACAACCTATTTTAGAACAAACTAAGATTATAAACATCAACCCATAGATGATAGACAAGACATCAATACTATAGAGTGAATCAGATAACAAATAGCATTTGTTTATTTGGGACCAAACCAAACGTGATCTGGAGTAAGCCTGAATGTTTTATTTCCAATTGAAATGAAACAATTGGCATGAGTATCCCAAATCGTTTTATTTTCAGACATGTCTAGATACATTATTTTATGATGATTCCATGACGATCCTTTTCCTTGTGATCTATTTTCATATTATAAGTGAACTTGATTTTGCAGCTAATAAAGTTCATGGCTATTCATTATTACATACATTACATAATTCTGGACTATGATCTTGGCTTAATTATATAGCCAAACTCATCATTCATGAGGTGACATTCCACTATTTTACATGTTTCCATCAAATCCTTTCAACAAGGTTTGAATTCTCATTTATAAAGACACAACAGTCTTTTTATTGACTAAGGTTTTGAATATTGTTCAATTTTCAACAAAGATTATTTCACATCTCTGCATTATTCAAAACCTGAAATCTACTAAAGGCATACAGTTACAATAATATTGTATGATGGAAAGGTGATCTCTTATTTGCATAAGTGTAGTGGTTGTGTTATTTAGCAAGGATCTTTGATTTTCTAGATTAAAGAAATGTTTAAAGAATTAAAATCTATATGTTTAACTATATTCATTCTTATGAAATTAATGTACTTTGGGTATATATTGTTTTTGTTGGCATTTTTTACACACCTACTTTCAAAATGTACATGACGATACCTTGTCATATAACATGAACCCCCAATATTACACATGTGGGTTAATGTCTAATATAATCCTAATATACAAGAATCCTAGCCATGGATTTAAAGTCAAGTTAATGCATAACTTATATTACCATGGTTTTATCAATTAGCTTGGATTAACCATCTCTTAGTAAGCTCGTACATTGTATCACCATGATGGCTATCACCTAGTATGATTTGATATGGCAGGATTCATGTCATCTGTTTATTGTGGAGTATGATAGCCATGGTAATGAACTTGGTCACTACACCATACTCTTTTAACACTTATTGGGCATGATGCTTTCCATTAACTCCCTTATCTATACTTCCCTTTCCATACATTCATGAAAGGATGTGGTTGATCAAAACACAGATACTAAGAGATTTATTTTGTGTGTGATACATTTCGATCATTCTTGAGGGTTTCACGTTGTTTCATGAGGGTTCTTATAATCCCCATTTTCAATAAGGGTTTTCCTCAGTCTTTCCCCAAACCCTTGGGTGTATCATTTACTAGTATTTTTAATGCTCTTCGTGCTCATGGGGATGATAGATAGGAAGAAACATAATAGTTCAAAGTTAATTGATACTTACCAAGATGTTTTGCAACAATTTCAGAATATAGGTTGGGTGAAGTTTATTTACAAATTTCATGGTCATCACAAGAATATTGGTGTTGCATTTTCTCAAACATTAATGGTGGGATGGCTCACATTGGGGATTTAGAATTTCAGGTGGAAAACGTTTTGATAGCCCATAGTGGTGAATCTATAGCAAATGTTCAAGATTGTACCCCGTTGGTTAATTAGAGTAGCAAAGGAATTGACCTAGAACCTCAATATTTTCTATAGGAGGAAAATTCTCTCGTAAATACACTTGAACAGTTAGTTAAATATATTGAAAATAGTATGCATGTATTTAATCATCAGAATCATGGTCAAACATGGAACAAAACCATACAAGTTGATCAAATGACTTATTTTACTTGTCAAAACAATTCTAGAGGGGTTTCTCTAGAAGTCCGTGTAGAAGATACTTCAGGAGATGATTTTTCTCAAACTATAGAACAAATTGTTAATCAATATATGGGGAAGATGAGGGTAATGAAAATTATTCACAAACCAGGCCATAACAAATGTTCTTCTTAGGCTAAAGCAAATCCTAATAATGATTATTTCCGAAAAATTCACATGCATAGTATCCCAAAAAGGTAGTATTGATGAGTACACAGTTAGACTATGTACAATCATTTCAACAAAAACAACATAAAGGAATCTCACCTAACATCTCTTGCATCATCATAAGAGCACAAGCCAATCTAAGAGAAAATCTTCTCGGGATTTGTTTGTAAATAATGCAGCTAATTTTGTCAGTTAGAAGCAGATTCAATTCTATAGTCAGCTGACTCCAAAGAAATCCTACCTAACTAACATACATCAATCCATTTGTCCAGTTATCTTTATGCCAAGAAGTTCCTCATAAACCCTAACCACAAGGAGAAGATTCATTACATTTCTTTATTTTTTTTATCATTTTTTCATTTAAAAACGATATCCCCCCCTTTACATCATTATGCATACCAGGGCACCAACAAATGCACATACCTGGAATCAAATTAATAGTACTGTCAAATTTGGGTGAGGTGTCAAAATACAAAATTACCAAATTACAAACAAAATGAATAATTATTAAATAAGTTCACCCTTAAACATGACTTAAATATGAATTTATGTGAGAATAAACCAAAGGTAGCATAGTAACTTACCAGGTAAAAATTATAGTTAGTTTGAATGAGGGAAATCAAGGGTTATCGCCAAAACAATTATAAAGCACATTCTTAAGCCCTGAACATTGAATGCCATTAAGATTTTGAATTTTAGTTATATGAATATGAAATATATAGGGATAAGGGTTCTTACCAGAGAGTAAATTGACAAGTAGAATGGTATGTATCTTGGGTTATATCAAACCCTCCCTATAGTCTTGTGAGTTACAGAAAGAAAGATTTTAAATAGAATTCACTATGATGTAAAAAGGATTCTGCAACTCCAAAATGAAACCAAGTAGAGAGGGGGAACCTATAGCCACTTGAATCACCAGGAGCACCCTGCTTGAATCCCCAACAATTGGGTCAATATAAGAAAAAAAATCAAGCATGATAATTCTGGATTCAATGAAGTTCCACTTAATCCCTCATATTGTAGGAAAATAGGCTAACAAAATGTATGAAGCAATGACTACTCTATACTAGAGTGTTAACAATTCACATAAGATTCTCCTAAAGAACAAACTAAACAATACATGCATCACTGACTACTCTAGAGTCTGTACTAGAGCATGAAAATTTCCTAAAAGGTGCTCTTGAATAACAACCTCACCAATACATGCATGACTGACATAAGCATAGTGGTTAGATACCTTATGACACATATATAAGAGATCAATTCTTTTTTAATGGTATGAATATTAAAGAGAAGGTGTCAGTGCACATTGCACTAATTGGTTTGTTTGCACCCTAGGGAGATTTAGAGAGGTGTATATTCCCACGAGCATATTCCAAACCTAACAGTTTTGATATCCCTGTTCATACCCAAAAAAATATTTCAATTGATATAATGAATGACCTATTCAAAACTTAGCAGTCATGCCCTCCAATGTATTTCAAAAAAATATTTCATTTGAAAAGTTTCCATTCACCAATTAGTTTACCCTTTGATTTCAAATGTTTCTGGCTATAAGTTCAATGTCTTGTTGTGAGGCTTTGACAAAATGTGATATTCAACCTTAGATAACCTAAGTATTAACTATTACATTATTGAATCTCTTATAATGTTAGGTCTTTTACTATGTCAATCTTTAAATAGACTAACCTTATGAATGAATTGAATGATCTTAACTCAAATAACTCAACACTAACTTGAACATGATTTCTAGGTTCTAAAATGGTAGTTCAAAAGGTCTTAGGACTAGGAAGCAAATAATAACATAACTTTTAAATGTTTTGCATGATTGCTAACCATTCTCATTCAGTGACTGTGTAGTTACGCCTTTGTGGATGTTAAATTGTGATTTGAAAAATACACATGATTACTGATATTGTCATCTCTCGGTAGATCACAACCAATGACGTAACATTAGAGTAATCTAGGGTAGGAGCACGGTTTACCTCTTTTAGTTACATACAAGTCTCCATTCTCACTTATTGCTTGCATTTCCTTTTCCTAACATGTATTGCATGGGCTCACAAAATATCATGTTATACATGGGCACTATGATATGCTCACAAATATTTCCTTGAAAGAACATATCTTTTCATTCATCTACATTTACTTCGGATAGAAGTGATACAGAGTTGTTATGTTGGTCACTCCCCTCAAAAAACATCTTTGACATGAGTTCCTTTTTCAAGGAATCTTGGTTAATCTCTTCTTCCAAACGTCTAGGTCATTTCTCCACTCTACATTGGCCCGATTATTCAATTTCTTGGCCACTCCTCTCTCCTTACTCTATAGTCCTTGCTGTTGTAACCCTTGCTTTTGATGGTTGTAAGTGGTTTTTAGTTTTCCCATGAATGTTGTTGTGATGTTGTAGATGATTATCCATTTTACCTAAAAGTGCCCAGATCTCATGTAGGACCCTTTAAGAATCATAATAACAAGTGTTGTTAGAGGATGTTATTCAACAAATGATACACCAAAACCATACTTATCGGTTAATATGTGTGTATGGATGTTTTTCTCTCTCCCGTAATTTATCATACTAATGGGCTTGTGATTATCATGTCAATGCCTTATTTGCATAGTGGCAATCCTACAACACTACACTAGACTGTCTTATGACTAACTCATGAATCTTCCCATGGTTATTAAATATCCATTTATAAGACACTATTGTGGTTTCATTATTCCTCCTATTCAAGAACAAAAAAGTAGACATGACTTCTCTCCCTACATTCAGTCCACATGCACATAATGACTAGCTTTGGTACTTCCTAACTTTTCACTCTTCCTTTTGACAACAAAAGTGAAACATGAAACAATATCCTTGCTTTTAGGATCTTGCACAATTGATGGCTTTGATCGAACTTTACAAGTACTTTGTTCCCAAAGTACATATTTTTAGACCTATGAACGAAGGGTAGAGAGATGAATGGTTGAAGGACTCCAATGGAGGATGAATTGATGGCCTTTTCTTCCTACCCAAGTTCCTTTTATAATGAAGATTATCCCTAACTTCTCATTGATTTGTAGTCTTCTATTTTTCACCCATACTGCTCAAAGAATCACAGTTTTATGCCGATCTAGTATATATCTCCATGTCACAAGTTCTGCCTTGAAGATGAATATGGAACCCTAGAAGGTAGTGTTGATTTGGAAATATTATTTTACAATGGTCCATCCCATATTTAGGACAATTTTGGATAGTAGTTTATTGTATATAACATTAACATATTGATTTTCAACCCTAAGGCAATGCTAACTTGAACAAAGTTGGGAGATTTCAAATAGGTACCACCAAAATAATGGAATAAATCAGACCAGATTCTATAGGCATTCTTGGAGGCACATTTCCCAGTGGTAACCTACAACAATCACTCACTCACACACACTCACACACACACACACACACACACACACACATACACACACACACACACACACATATCTAATCCATGGTAGTGAAGAGCAGGCATTTCCATATCTGCTACTTGGCATATTCAAGAATGAAAACAATGTTTTAAATACATTTATACCAGTCTGTAATATTTGCTGATTTGCTCCTTTTAGCTTGTCATGATGATGCTTGTTTTCCCATATTAATTTTCAACCCTAAGGAAATCTAATAGTAGAAAGAACCATAAAAGACTATTCTGTAGAAATCAAAATTCTCTTAAATTAACTGTATCATGACTTCCTCAATGATTTGATGAATCCTTTCAAATTATCTTCTAAATACAGTGAGAAAAGGCTCAAAACACTTACCTAAAGAGATTGTTACCTTTTCTCTTTATCATTAATTACTATGATATGTGTTTCAAGTGATGCTAATGTTGTTCATCATGTGATATTCTCTTGTCAATTTCCTAATAGGGTGTCATTAAATGGCTTGCATTCTACTTTAATCAATATGAAAAAGTCTTTTACTCCAACCAACCATATTAAACTTGAATGGATTTTGGACCTTTCCTCTCTTTCCACTTGGAGAAAAATTAGCAAATGGTTTGGTTCACCTCCAACTTCGACCCAAGTTCTTATCCTTTTGTGATCATTCGTCAAGGAGGCATAGATTAACCTAATGTTGTCAACAAGAACACCATCGACTTCTTTATCACTAGATTCTATGGTCTATGTTTCAAGCGACACTAATTCTTGTTGATCTTTTATTATTCTCTCATCATTTGTGTAATATATTGTTGTTGTTTTCACAAAATTGAGGTTTGAAACAAATTGTAGTCTTATAGACTCTTTGAGAGGCATCAATTGGCTTGTGTTGAGATTATTAAGCATATACAGAAGGCTTCAAGAAGAGAAGCTCGAATTTGTCCTTCTCTACTCCATCATCAAATAGGTTGAGGTTAGCTTCTTCAACACCACATATAGGTTCACTATAATTGTCTAGGGATAAATGAAACCTTTTTAATCTTCAACAGTCTCTACCAACATTACAGTCTATTACATGTACTAGGAGCTTCAGTCAAATCAAGAGAAATATTCTACAAACATATGAAGAACCGTTTGATTTTGTAAACCAAGGGGATGGAAAAATGGCAAGGAAACATCAAAGATTACTCATACTAGGGAATAATTCTAAAGCTAACCAACTGTCTAAACCACAAAGTTCATCTTCTCATGTTAACTGTAATAAGGGAAAACAAAAATCAGACATAGTGACATTTGACATAAAATGTTCAAATAACAAATTGAGGACATCAAAATGCCTAGTACTTGCTTCAATACCCAAAGCATAAACCATAAGATTCATGTTTTCCATTAATGGCCAAGTATTACCTAACCCAATTTCTAGTGAACTAAGCACCTCATAGTCAAATTAGGATATTGGGCCAAGTTTATTGCACAATCCATCTATCATTTGAGGTACACACAAAATGTGTATTCCCAAGGCTTGCTATATCATGAATTTGAAGAATCAAAGTTACATAAATTGCATCAAATAAATTTCAAAGGCCGAGGGGAAGAACCCTAAATTAAGTGGTGAAAAAATCGAAATGGTCATTTTGTTGGATTAACATCTTCAACAAAATTTAGGAGTACAACCATCAATCTGACCTAAATTCTTTCATAATAAAAGAATCAATATGACCTACCTTTTTTTTCGCTATTGAAACAAGGTTGCCATTCTTTGTGACAAGGTTGAAGGTGGATCTTATTGTTGTTGAAAATATCCTGAGATACATCAATGATTTGACCAATATGAGGTATATTGTTGAAGGACTGACTTTATCAGGGTATCCTCCAATTTCTGCTCATCATCTTACATGCAGGTTCATAATTATATGCAGCTCCAATTTGCCTAAATGTGCACAGTAGTTCCTTTTTTATGCCTAGCATGCCTTCTCCTTAGTTGCAACAAACCCAGGACTGATGTTATTTATGCTGAGATTGCACCGAGAATTATTTTTTTTGTGGTTTGTTGAGAATTAATTTGAGGCAATGACTTAGGGCAGAGGGTGGATGGACTGTCCATACACACCTGAAATGCTTAATCATTTCCCAGGATTAAAAGTGCTCAGGGTGAAGTTTAGGCTTCTGTCTTATGATTTTTGTCATTTCCTAGAATTATCATTAACATGTTGTTATCCATTTAAAAGTGTGCAAAATTATCTCTAAAAAGGTCCACAGAATTATGTATTTTAGGCTTCAACTTAACGGCTCAACTTAACGGTGAAATCCACAAGTCCAGGCAATTATTCTAGTACATCTCCTTTATAGTAATGGACAAATAATGATGTTAGTTATTGGAGATCCCGTAGATTGGATGTTTTAACCTCTTCAGTGCTACTCTGTAGTGCATAAGCCAACACTTCATAGATCCACCCTATTGTATATGGTATCCATTCGATTTGATGCATAGCTAGGATACATATAGACATTGACATTCTAAATGACACGAATACAAATCCAATCATCTCTAAACCGAGTTAGATCAATTTTGGAAACCAATTGGTTAGTCGAGTTCATTCCAACATTGAGAAACTGGGTGGGGGTGTCATCTCATTCAATTCAGGTTTCTAATTCTTCTAACAAAAGTTTGGCGCACAATAAAGAGTGGGAACTATTTCTAAAGGTAAACCACTGCTCTATTCGGGTCGAGTATTCACGCAAAACTACTCCCTACTCCCTCGTAGCTCCGATGATGGATGAGCTATGGTGAGCCAAGAGATAATGTTGCCCCTAGATCTCATCTATCCTAATGTAATGTGGAAATCTAGGGCATCTAAAATTTCAGTTTGGAATCTATGTGGTTGTAGATGTTTTTCCACAAATACACAACAAACATCACAGCATGCCCAAAAAACCTAAAACCCTCAACCAATTGCATGCCCAAAAAACCCTGTCATAGCATGCACAAAAAAATAAGGTGATGCTCAACCGTTGATCCATGAGCTCCTAAATCTTGGATCGAACCCGTAAGCCGCCGCAAAATGATAGACAGGAGCTACCAAGGATCAAATTTCAGGGGTAATTCTTAATTTCGGTTTGAAGGGTGTATATTGATATCGCCCTTCAATGATGAAAGGCTTTGAAAAAAATCACATTTCAATTGACAATAATAACTTAATCTGCACACATTAAAAAAAAGTCAAATTAAATATTGTTTTCAATTTAATTTATGCTATTTAAAAAGCAATGAACCCAAAATTGATACAATGACAATATTTTCAAATTATATTATTTCTTTTCAAAATGAAATAGTACATTCAAATTTTTTGAGTTCAACAGCCATTAAGTTCAATTTGAGTTCAAATTTTTCAAGGAAGTTGAAATGAGATTCACAGATTATGTACATTATATAATACTATGGAATACTTTTGAATTTATTAGAAAATAAAGTTTGTTTTGAGTGACAATTGCAAAATCGAGGCCACGTAAAGATATAACAAGTTCCAAGTTGTTAGAAAGAATGACTAGATAAGGGGTTGAGATCAATCCAAGCCATGACCATAAGATAAACACCAATGAAACCACCAATGTGTGTTGTTAATTCTTAATATTTCTACTCTTGCATCAACCTAATGTAACCATCAGAAATGAATACCTTTTATAAATGAATTTGACGACAAACGATACCATACCATGATGTCACATGATTTCAGTTCAAATATGAGTTTGACTAAGTTGAAATTGAGGTTCCCATTTGAATTTTTTTGATGAGATAAGGTTCCACACACATATATACCATGCTATTATATAATATGGTTACATCATTTTCTTGAATGTATACACAACACTATTCTCATTATCAATTGCTGATAGAAATGTCTCACACAATACCACTCTCATTATCACTCATGGAAATGCCTCACATATTTTATATTTGCATTATTATATACTACTTTTTCTCTTGAATGTATAAACAATACTATTTTCATTATCAAGTGCTGGTAGAAATGTCTCACATAATTCCACTCTCATTATCACTCATGGAAATGTCTCGTATATTTTATATTGCATTATTATATAATACTTTTTAAATATTAAAATGTTGGCCTTTAATTTATTAAATTCTTAAAAGAACATTATGACTTGAGTGGATTACAATCCCCATGCTGACACAAATATGAGTCATGACTAGACTAGATTCATATTAATTATTTTCTAATAAATATCGTTTGTTGTTTGCAAGTGACGAAAGTTAAAAACTTTGTAAGGCCGTCCTTTTAATGAAAGTTAAACTCAATTTATGTACTTCCTTAAAAACGGTTAAAAATCAAAATTAACATTTTAACTGACGGGCAACGAATGGTTGCGTGATATATCATCACTACGACAAACTACTTGACACAATGGGAAGAGGAAGCACCGGTGAAGGATTTTAGAGCTATGACAACATTTAGATTCTTATTTGAGAATATGGTTACTTGGTTTGGTTGTGGATTTTGTGGGACTCATCAATCCTCTAAGGAAACAAATGGTTGCCTGATATATCATCACTGCGACAAACTACTTGACACATTGGGCAGAGGAAGCACCGGTGAAGGATTTTAGAGCTATGACAACATCTAGATTCTTATTCGAGAATATGGTTACTTGGTTTGGTTGTCCTAAGATATTGATGAGCGACCAAGGGAGTCATTTTATTAATTAGATGATTAGCGTGATGACTGAGGAATTTCAGATACAACACAAGAAGAGTACTCCATATCACCAAAAAGTGAATGGAGTAGTCAAAGCATTCACCAAGGTATTGGAGCATGCGCTTACAAAGGCATGCAACATGAATTGCGGTGATTGGGATCTGAAAATCCCTACGGTATTATGGTTCTACAGGACAACATGTAAAAGATTGATGGGACAAATGCCATTCAAGCTCATTTATAGAAAAGAAGCGGTAATTCCGATATAGTTCATTGTTCCCATCCTACGCATAGTGGCAATGAAATGCATGAGTGATGAGGGAGCGATTGAAGAAATATTGAAACAGTTGTTGCAGGTTGAGGATGATCAGTTCATTATAGATTTTCACTAGCAAGTAGAGAAGGATTGACAAAAGGAATGACACGATCGCCATGTAAAAGAAATGCAAATTCGGTGTGGAGATATAGTTTTCCTATATGATAACAAGTTCACGAAAAAACCCATGTAAGCTACATATTCATTGGTTAGGACCGTATGTGATTCATTTCATCACCGAAAGAGGTGCAGTACAACTGCAATAGCTACACATAGTAGTACTATTGAAACTAGTAAATGGAAGTCGACTAAAGACCTATCGAGATAGCCAGGTTCAACATCAATGAGAGTCAAGAAAAAAAAGTGACAGAAAAGGAAAAGTGTGTCGATATAAATGGAAAAGTGTGTCATAGAATTGGAGCAAAGTGTGTTGATATAAGAGAAATGGTGTGTCATAGAATTGCAACAAACTGCGTCGATATAAAAGGAAGAGTGGATCACAACTAAGGTTGAAGCTTGGTGATATAGGATGAAGTGTGAAGTGGTCAAATCGGATAATAAATTCAATGATTAAACCAAACGGGCGACGATGCAAGTGGGAAAGGCATGCATTTATGGAAATATTGAACTGTTCGATTAGCATAATCAACGTTGGATTTGGTCAATCTTCGAGGGATTTGACAATGATGGACAAAATAATACTAACATGGATTCAACTTTATATACTACTATGCATCCAGAATATACAATTTTGACACCACCTTTTTATAAGTAAGAACAATGAATAAAAAAAATATGATAACTCAATACAATCAAATCAACTTTGTTTAGTGAAAATATTAGCTTACTTTGCATCTCCAATAACATAGATATCTCTATGATTAGAAGGAAATTACAAGTGTTTATGAATAGTTACAGATGTCTCCATATACACATTTATGTGCTAAAATATTCCAAAAGGTTGCACCTAAATGATAAAATATTTATTTCATCAAAAAATTATTATTCCATCAAGTTGCACCTAAAAGATAGTCTTTATGTTATCAAAAACTTATTATTCCATTGTTTATGTTTTAACCCGCATGTAAACTTAATAAAAGTTTATACATAGATATTATTGAAACTCTGAAGTCGAGTCCGGTGTTAGATTCCATGGGATGAGTCATATTATCCCTTACAAACATTTCCATGCCATTTTTTCGAGATGGCGTAAAACACACAAAGTAACTTAAATGCCAAGATAATAAATGTGACGCATGATTCTTCCTCTATCGTCATTCCATAATGCATCTGATTACATCACGGATGACCTTAATTTTAGATTACAAAATTGTAGAAAGTATCTTAATTTCAAGCCATATGTATCTGAGATCGTTGCACGCATAGAAAAGTCTAATGTGTTCTTGTGTAATCTCTTGTCAACCGAACGCACTCATGAAACAGTTGATAAGTATTAAGTCTTATGTGTTATGATCAACTGGATGCTCCCATGCAACAAATCAACTGAACGCTCCCATGCAATAGATCAAAAGATTTTAAACAAAAATCATAAGTATTATCTACAAATGTAAAAGGTTGAATATCTGATTGTTGTGCTGGGTAGCAACAGAAGTCATCGAATTTCCGATGTATGAAGAAATACCTAAGTTGTCTGATTTTATTGACAAATTCGAGGATAAAGTATCATACCCTCAGCGATTGTTGGCATTGGAAGAAGCGATGAAGGATACTCCAGCAAGATCATGGGCTATGCACAATACCTTGATGGGAGACTGGTAGACATATCTTCGATTATTGAAAGTTCTATTTGGAGAAGCGGATCACTAACAAGGACCGAAATATGATGGAAGGAGCGATCCCAATGATCATCTGGTTGCACATCAAACTGCATGGGTGTTGAAGCTAAAGGAAGAATGGGTCCATGCATTTTTCCATACGTTGGATGAGGCAGCACAAAGATGGTATGTTTCGATCGAACTATGAAGGGAAACTGTAACATGGGAAGAATTGGTTGTCATATTCAGTCATACTTTATCTTTGTGAATGACAATCTATTCATACATAGTGCACTGCATGACATCTGCAAGAGATTATTGAAAATAATCTTGGTAGAGTCATTAATGGAATCGAAACAAATACCAACAACTCATTTAATGTCGGAATGCTACAATGTAACATGAGAGCTTGATGATGACGATGATCCACAAGATGTCAATGTCTCAGAATTAGAGGGAAGTCGGTATTTCACAACACCAAAAATGGCATCCAATAATGTCAAACAACCGCTCGAGGTAAGAAAGGTCAAAATTGGGACGATAGAGGACCCAAATTTTGCTAGTATTGGGGATTATTGGGATGAGAAAACCATGGTGAAGATCACTAACCTAATGCATGCATTTCGGGATTTATTTTTGACTAATTTTTCTGAGATGAAAGGGATTTTAGGTGACTTAGGAAAAATGGAAATTCTGCTAAATACATATGTGAAACTAGTGAAGCAATGACCATACAGATTGCACCCGAGATCCACAGAACACGTGAAAGAATAATTATAATAGATGATGGATGTTGGCATTATCGAACCTATTGAAGAGTCAAAATGGATAAGTCCAAGGGTTGTGCAAGACAAAAATATGGGGGAAATAGGAATCTGTTTTGACCTAAGGAAGTTGAATGACACAAGCCTTCATAATCCATTCCCAACACCCTTCACTAAGAATGTATTGGAAGGAGTCATAGGATAAGAGATCTATTCATTTCTGGATAGATTGTAAGGCTACCACCAGATCAATATTATGGAGTATAGGCACAAGAACACTTTCATAACATAATGGGGATGTGTTCAGTACATGGTAATGTCATTTGGTCTCAAGAATGCACCTCCGATTTTTTCAAGGATAGTTGTCACTGTGTTTAAGGACTTCATTCAAAAATTCCTAGCAGTATACATGGACTACTGGACCATCTATGGATTGTAAAAGACCACACTATGAACCTTCGATTGATTTTAGAAAGATGTCGAGAACATGAAATATCGTTAAGTCTCAAGAAGTGTGTATTTTGTTCTCCATTTGGAATTCAGTTGGGACATATGGTATGCAAGGAAGGTGTGTTGGTATATCCCTCCAAGATTGCGATAATTGTCGACCTAGCAACACCGTTGACAGTAAAACAAATCATGGCAATGATGGGTCATAAAATATATTAAGGAAATTTTATAAGGGGATATATGGCGATCACGTCGCCAATGGAGAAATTGTTGAAGAAGGATGCGAAGTTCGAATGGAACTATGAATGTCAAAGAAGTCTTGATACTTTGAAGTAAGAAATGGTCGCAACACCGATACTAGTTTTTCTAGATTGGACGAAGGTGTTCAACGTCCATGTCGATGCTTCGCTAGTCACATTAGGAGTGAATTTGGCCCAACTAGGGGAAGGAGCAAATGATCACCCCATTGCATTTGCAAGTCGGAATTTGTTCGATGCAGAAAAAAACTATACAACGACAGAGAGGGAAGGCTTGTTGATAGTGTATGCACTACAAAAATTCTTCCACTACCTATTGGGAGGAAATTTTAAAATTTTTATGGATCACTCAACACTAAAGTACCTAGTTAACAAGCCTGTGTTGGGGGAAAATATTTGTCGATGGTTATTGTTGTTCCAAGAGTTCAATTTTGAGATCATTGTAAATCCAGGGAGGTTGAACGTAGGACTTGATCAACTGTCAAGGATAGAGAGAGGTGAAGAGTCGAGCATCATTGAAGATGTATTACCCGATGCGAATTTGTTTAGTGTCAGGATGGTGGATGACCATTACAAGAAAATTGTACAATTTTTTATGACAGGAAAAGAACCGGATCATCCAAATCATGCCTATGTGCATGCTGGGGACAACAGTCGAATGAATGAGTCAAGTACTGTTATGGTAGTGTTGGCAGTTAGCAACAACCCCTTCATTTTTCCATTAGGATGAAGAGGGATCAGCTCTCTTTTATGATTTACCTATTTAAAATTATAAAGAGTGCCTTCAGAATCTTCGATTCTAAATGTACTCTCATTTGTAGAAGAGTCAAGTAACATATTAGAAGCTGATTAAAACATTTTCATAAACTTGATAATTAGTAGCTGTAATTTCATAAATTTTTATATAATCAATTTTATTTATTAATCTATCTGATTATATATGTTGAGTTAAGAAACTTAAAGGGATGGTATGCTAATTGAGGATCAACAAAAACACAGTTTGAATTTGTTTTAAAATGGTTATTGACAAGATATTATAAGTTCTTAAATTCCTAGAACTAAAGGAGAATTATTAAATTAAAATTCTTATTAAACCTAAGAGTTCACACCCCATATGTAACTTGAATATCTTACCATGACTTTGTAAATTTGTATATAAATAGCTAGTGAATAAATGAGTATCATTTAGAAATCTTAATATGTTATAGTTTTATAGTTTAGTATCCTATCAAATTCGATTTGGATATTAATGGATGGGATTTTGCAAAGTCTTAAAAACTATATTTATGAGATTTTATGTATATAACTCAAATGATAATTCGGATCATTAGTTAGAACATTAGGATTTACTGTTTTAACACTATGTGTCATGTCAATAAACATGTTGCGGCTGAAACTGTCTTCCTCAATATTCTTAAAAAATTTGGTCCCCCTCATGATTTAATGTTGCTTTGAATCATTTTGATCCATGATTTTTGGGTCATGCTTTAATTTTGGATGATTTCTTGAAGATTACCTTTCGTCTTGGTTTTCATAAATTGCTCGTGTTCGGAATTATTGTGGGTCGCATATTTTAGAGTTTGTTTTTGCTGAGTTGAAGATGGATTAGACCATTCGTCCTTTGCAAAACGCTGTTTCGGAGGAGAAACAATTTTAACCGTTGCTAAATTTCAAATTCTTTAAGTACTTTGCATTTTTTTGGAGGCTGTTGTCTGTTCGTCTTCTACCGTTGCGGCTCCCAAATCAGCTAGCTATCCGAAATGAAAAGCGCTCTACTTCGGAGGCTGTTGTCTGTTCATCTTCCATCGTTGCGGCTCCCAAATCAGCTAGCTACCCAAAACGAAAAGCTCTCCGCCCGCCGATGCGTGTCGCATGTTTTTATCCTTTTATCTTCCGTCGTTGCGGCTCTGCAAAGCACTTGGCTGCCGATGTCAATGTCTTTCTAATTTTCGATTGAAAGTTTTCCCGCCCACAACTTAGGTCGTAACTTTTTCGAATCTGATACGCCTAAGTGTTTTGAAGCCCCCATCGCCTGTTGAAGCCCGCCTATGGGGCTGTGGATGGGTCTACCCTGCCATGTTAGCAGAGCATTCAGGAGATTGTTCAGACTACCACGGTGCGAAGGTATAGATGGGGACAGGATGGCAAGGAATCTATGCATAAACTAAATCAACTAGCATAGGTGGGTATGTCATCGCTATTCTTCACAGTTTCAGGACGTGTCAAATATTTTGGATTTTAGTTGGAAGACGTGGATGTGTATTGAAGATTGGCATTTCGACACAGCCATGAATTTTCCAGTTCCTTTAAACCAGCAAATGTTTTAGGCTAAGTTGTTTTTATTGTTATCCTCTAGTGACATGTGTAGGTTGAAAAGAGTTGATGCTCTTTGATAGCGATAGGACTCCTATAATATTGCATATAGCATTTATAGAAAAACTGAATCGAAAGATTGGTAGTATTATATAAGCTTGTAATTTTTATGAGAAAAGGATGGAGTGACTGAAGTAAAAATACTTGGAATACTATTTTGATGCTAGTCTTGTTCCTGGCTGAAGTTTTATCTTTGGATATGGGATGTGACTGGAAATTTCCAAGTTGATATCGTGACTGGTATTGTTTTGGATACTCTTTATATTTCAGTATATGATCTTCTATTTTAATATTAATATAGTGTACTTGGTTATGCTTGTGATTCTTAATCAGTATTTCACTTTGTCAGCCCAATATTATATTTGAATTAATATGTCACTGTGACTGAATTTACTAGTGTTTCTACTGTAAATTCAAGATATAAGGATATATATGTATGTCTGTTAGATATAATTTGTATTTCTACAGTGATTTCATACTGATCATTATCTCTTATTCAAATATCTAATGTTGGTTATTAGTTATTAATTAATTAGACACTTCAGAAAATTTGAAATAATTGTTTACCTCAGTTTTCTGATAAGTTATTTTGTAGCAGAATGATTTAGTGTGTATGGATTAAATATTTTTATTTAGATCCTACCCTTTATATTTCTGTTAATCTTATATTAATTAATAATTAATATAATATGTAAAATCGCTCTCAGCTAAGATAGGAGAGATAGGATAGTTTAGATAGTCCAGAGTAATATTATTTTAGTATAGTTTCCCATTGAAAAGTTGTTAAATAGGATTTGTGTAATTTTTTAGAATAATTTTTAATAGCCTTTAATATTAAAAAAATTAAATATAAAAATCTTAAAAAATCAAAGACTTTCCTTAAGAAAGTAAGTATAGGATAACTTTGATAGTTAAAACTAATTTTAGGGTTCAGTTATATAGATATAACTTTAGGATAGATTTTTGCTGAATTTTAGTTTCTACTTAAGAGGAGAATTCAGTTGGTAGCAGGATCATAACTTGCCAGATTTTGCTAATCCAAACACATCGGACGCTGCTTTAAGATAATTGTGTGGGCATAATCTCCTTGTTGGCCTAGGTCAGAAAATCAGGCCAACAAATGGCGCTAGAAGGAGGGCTTGATAATGATTAATGGAAGGAAAAATTAATGAGAAATTTTCAACCAATCCACATCCTCCAGAAGTCAGTAGATCACCGTTTATAGAAACTGTTAGGAGCATCCTTGAACGTGATCATATCACATCTCCATTTACTCCTGAACAAAGTACTCAAACTTTGGAAGAATCATGACATATTCTTACAAGAGCATATGCTAATCAACTTGGTGTATCTCTGATAGATTATGGTCTACCTAGGCATCGATGACGTAATCCGTAATTGAACATATTTTCTCAAGGTTTGCAAGAAGTTGATATCACTCCACGTTATCAAACGATAAGTCATCAGAGACAAACTATTCAAACAAACAAAGCTAGAAGACTAACTGCAGAAGGTGGTTTTGATCAGTGACCTTCTCTTCCTGAGTCACCACCCGATAGTCCAAGATCATCCAATTCAGGGAATTCCTCAAGTTCTGAAAGAAGTCCAATGGCAGGAAATGTACCTGTGGGAGGAGGAGCTAATCCTCCACCTAATCCACAACTCCCTTGGCTGAGAACAACTACTATAGCTATCCCTGGTGTACAACATCCTTTTCTCAAACGCTCAGATAAACTTCTTCCTAAGTTCAATCCAGATGACAAAGAACCCGTAGAGGTGCATGTTGACAAATTCATGTTAGCTGTGCAAACTTTGAACGTTCAGCATGAAGATGTCATTTGTAGATTGTTTCCTCTAAATTTTGAAGGAAGAGCCTCTACTTGGTACTTCTCGTTAGTACAAGGATCAATCACAAACTGGGGTTAATTTAATAAATCCTTTTTAGATAAATTTGGGGAAGATAAAACACCTACTCTTTTAGCCTTAGAGTTATCTAGGATTAAAATGGAGCCTAAAGAAAGAATCAAAGATTTCAATCAAACGTTTCTAACATTAAAAAATAAAATTCCAATTGCTTCTCAACCACCTGAGGATATAATTATTGAAAATTATACGTCAGCTTTACCAACATATTCTGGGATGTTTTTTAAGAGAACTGGGAAAACAACGTTAGTAGAAAATTTTGAGGAAGCCATTAAAGTCGAGAAGGATTCTATGTCCTATGAACCAGATAGGAGTGGGAAATTTGACACTTTTCCCCGTAGGACGACTGAAAAACTCAATTCAGAAAAATATAAAACATTTGACATAGAAGAGCTGCAAAATGCTATTCGAACATTAACCAATGAGGTTGCAGGGTTAAAGAAAACCAATTCTGAGGCTTCCCCTTCTAAGGGATATTTCAGAAATTAGTTTAGACAAAACCTGAATACAAATAAAACAAATACACCACGTGACATAGCAGCGAATGAAGAGATTTTCAATACATTTCAAGCTGTTTTATCTTTATCTGAGACTCCTTCCAATCAAGAAATAACAAAAAATGAAGAAGAAGAGGAATAGGAAATTGAGGAAGAATCAGAGGAACCTCAACAAGTTAATGGTCATTTATGGGACAATCTTGTAAAAGAATACGAGAGTAAAAGTCCTCCTATAGGGCAACATGCCTATAATACTCGTAGTAGAGCATTCACAAACACTCCTGGAGCTTCATCAAGTTCTACTATAAATAATGACAACAGTAATTCACAACCTAATAAACAAACTCAATCCGGCAAGCAGACTCAATCAACCAAAATTACCTAGCCTACTCAAAATGATCCAAAATTAGATTTACAATATGATATAATTGAATATTTAAAGAAGACACGTGCAAACATCAGTATGTACGACCTCCTTCAAATCTATCCAATGCCTAATAGCCATGTTATAAATCCTGCCATGAGTTCAATTATTTTTAATGCAAAACAAAATGTTGCTGTAAATAGTTCTAATAATGATTCAACAGCAACTGAAAAAGGAAAAGCAACGGCTGACAAATCCTCGCTTATAGGTAGGAACTCTAAATCAACTACACCCCCATTCTTACTTACCTTTGAGATTTTCAATAGGAATGTTCATAATTGCATGGTAGACTCCGGAGCATCCTCCAATGTCATGCCTTTATCAGTATGCAAGAAGTTGAATGGGAAATATGTCCCCTCAAATTCTCAAATAACTCAATTAGACAGGACAAATGTAAAGGTTGTAGGGGAAATGAAAGATGTTTTAGTCAGGATTGCTTGTAACCCTTCGGTTTATCAAATTATAGATATTGTTGTTGCAGATATTCCAGATGCATATGGGCTATTTTTAAGTAGAGATTGGTGTCAACAATTGAATGGATTCTTTGCCATGGACTGGTCAACATTATGGTTACCTAAGAACGAAAAGTCAAATCAGATAAAGATAAATAGAGAAAGATATATGAAACATACTGTCACAGAACTGCATGATCCTAGCGAACCGATTTTATTTTCAGATTGCATTATGGGGAATTACATGTATGAATTGGGATTTGGTAATTTTAAAGCTGAAAATTCTGCCTTTTCTGAAAATAAACAGCAATCTAAAATTAGAAATGTGACATCCATTTCTCCTAACTCTTCATTCAAGGAAACCATTGATGATGTAGATAATCTGAATATTGTAAATATTATAGAAAGCAAAGTGGTTGTGAATAGTTCTGTTTGGACTTTATACTTTGATGGCGTGAAGTCTAAAGAAGGAGCCAGAGCTGGTTGCTTGTTGGTAGACCCTCAAGGAAATAAAACGTGTATAGCTTGTAGGATGGAATTTAATTGTACAACTTAACATTGTGGAATATGAAGCTTTAATGCAAGGTTTGAAAAAATCAATTGATTTGAATATCAAAGAGTTAATTGCATATGGCGATTCCAAGATCATTGCCAGACAGGTTCGTAACTCCATTCATTGCCTATCTGAACATTTACAGAGTTATCAATGGGAGGTATGGAACCTTATCTCACATTTTGATGCATTTAACATAATTTCTGTTCCTAGAAATCAAAACCAAGAAGTATATTTGTTGGCAAATGTAGCATCAAAGTTAATTCCGTCAGAAAATCTTACATCAGATTTCTTTTCAGTTGAATTGATTTTTAGACCTTCTATACCTGATAATATTTTTAACTGGTGTGTATTCGATAATGATGTGTAGGTGCTAAATTTTCTGATGAATGAGGATACCTTTAAAGATTCAACCATAGATGAATTCACTCACGACGAAAATCTGCGGGATTTTTCGGTAATAAATGATTTTTGTTCAGTTGAAAAAGCTTTTGCAAAGGTAAAACCAGTCCCTAATTCAGTACTAAGATTAGAAAAGTTCTTTGATTTGCAGGATAAATTTAGATCTGTCCCTAATTGTAAAACTAATGGCTCTTGAATGAGGTATGAAACCATCAATCTAGGAACATAACTAAATCCCCAAACTGTAAATCTAGGAGTGGATTGCAATCTCAAAGAAAAAATAGCATTTATAAAATTATTTCAGGACTTCAAGGATGTCTTTGCTTGGACATATGATGACTTGAAAACCTCCAACACACAAGTCATGCAACATATAATTCCAATTAAACACGATTCAAAACCTTTTCAACAAAAGCTAAGGAAATATCACCCGTCACTAGAACTGACAATTAAGAAGGAACTAAATAAATTGTTAGCTGCCAAGATTATTTTTCCCATCAGGAATACTCAATGGGTAGCAAACTTAGTTTCGGTTAGGAAGAAAACAGGGATATTAGGTTATGTGTAGATTTTAGAAATCTAAATAAGTCTTCTGAAAAGGATAATTACCCAGTTCCTCCCATGGAACAAATTATTCAAAAGGTGTCAGGGGCTGAGATACTATCACTCCTTGATGGTTTCTTAGTTTCCCCAGATGATCAATTGAAAACAGCTTTTAGAACTCCATGGGGAACATATGCTTACCGCAAGATGCCCTTTGGGTTAATCAATGCTGGAGCAACTTTTCAACTGGCAATGGATATTGCTTTTAGAGGATTAATTAACCATTCAGTCATTGTCTATTTGGATGATGTTACTGTATATTCTAAACATCGACCTGATCATCTTAATCATCTTAGAAGGGTATTTGAATGATGTAGAAAATTTGGAATATCCTTAAATCCTAAAAAAACAATTTTTGCTGTTTCAGAAGGTATTTTACTAGGTTGCATGGTTTTGAAGCATGGAATCATGATTGATACTGAAAGAACCCAAGCCATTTCAAAGATAACTTATGCTTCTAGCAAGAAAGCAATGCAATCATTTCTCAGAAAAATAAATTTTGTTAGGAGATTCATTCTTAGTTTCTCCGAAATCATTCGTCCTTTGCAAAAAATGATTAAGAAAGACACTATTTTTAATTGGGGACAAACTGAAAAAGAGTCATTTCAGAAAATTTTAGAAGCCATTTCAGAAGCTCCTAGCCTTCTAAGCCCAGATTTTAACAAGGATTTCATATTGTATACTTTTGCTTCTGATATTTCATATGGAGTAGTTTTAACCCAATTAAATCAACAAGGTAGCAAAGTTCCAATCTCCTTCATGAGTTCAAATTTCAAAGGTGTTGAACTTAATTATCATGAAGTTGATAAACATGATTTTGCTATTTTTAAATCTGTTAAACATTTTCATCCATATTTATTGAAATCTAAAACGAAAATAATCGTCCCTTATTCCTCAGTCAGAAACATGTTAGTACAAAAATATTTAGGTGAGAAAAGAGCACCTTGGATGACGACCCTTCAAGAGTATGACTTAGAAATCAAACCCTCAATGATAGTCAAAGGTCAAGGACTATGTAAATTAGCTACTGAAGCTGCTCATCTACCTAGTGATAAAGCTGAAACTATCATTGATGAAGTTTTACTTACCAGAGAAATTTATTTTTACCCTCCACCACAATATTCTTGGTATACAGACATAAGAATACTTTTGGAAACAGGAACTACTCTTGATTACCTAGAACCAAAAAATAAAAGAGCACTTAGATTGAAATCTGCTCCTTATTTATTAATTGATAATGTTCTCTTTCGGAGAAATTCAGATGGAGTATTGCTTCGATGTCTAGAAAAAGATGAAACAGAAGTAATTCTGAAAGAGTTACATTCTAGACCAGCAGGAGGTCATTTTGGTGGAGAAACTACTGTGCACAAAATTCTTAGGGATGGTTATTATTGGCCTACCTTGTTTCGAGATTCCTATACTTTTGTTAGAAAATGCCAGGGATGTCAACTTGCTGCGGGAAGGGTTAAGAAACCTGCTTTTCCTTTACTACTTGTTTCATTTGAAAGACCCTTTAAGCAATGGGGTATTCATATAGTAGGGCCAATAAATCCTCCCTCATCTAAGCAACGTAAATATATAATAACTGCAACTGATTATTTTACTCGTTGGGCAGAAGCTGCACCCATTAGAGGAAATTTCAACTCAAAATGGGCCTTTTAACTTTTAGTCAAATTCCATGTCATCATGTTAGCCAATGAAATTGCTTTCAATTTGAAATACCGTATAGGTCTTAAACACTTTTTTAATATAAATTTGGGGATAGGTATCATAAAAAAACTACTTTTTTGTTTGTATTTTTGACATATCTCCCTGTGTTTTTACTCAAATTCCGATTGGGAGAGCTCATTGGATGCAGAATTAAATTCCGCATCCAATGAGTACCCACTTGACATACTTTTGACAGACCCCGATACCCCAAAAACAAGAAATACCTGAAAAAATGAAATGATGATGTCATCATTCCGTTTTTTCAGGTATTTCTTGTTTTTGGGGTAGCGGGGTCTGTCAAAAGTATGCCAAGTGGGTACTCGTTGGATGCGGAATTTAATTCCGCATCCAACGGGAGAGAAATTCCGTATCCAACGAGCTCTCCCGATCGAAATTTGAGTAAAAACACAAGGAGATATGTCAAAAATACAAACAAAAAATAGTTTTTTTCTTTTCTTCCTCCAAAATTAATAAATATTATTTTATTATTTTAACTATTATTTTAATAGTTCATTTTAAGAGGCCCATTTTGAGTTGAAATTTTCTCTAATGATTAAGGGCTGTAAATACCAATTAGGTTATATTATTTTTAGAATTCTTTATCATAACAAGATTTGGTATTCCATATTCCCTCATTTTTTATAATGCTTCATATTTTTCATCAGTTGAATTAATCCAATTTTCCTTAGAAAAAGGGATAAGAATTAGGTATTCAGCTAACTACCATCCTCATGGAAATGGTTTAGCTGAATCAACAAACAAAAATTTATTGAAAATTCTCAAAATAACTATTTCAGTTCACCATCGAGATTGGCATATAGAATTAGTCAATGCCCTTTGGGAAGATAGAGTGACTCCTAAGGCTGCAATAGGTAACTTACCATTTTTCTTAGTATATGGAACTGAAGCTATTTTACCACCGAATTTATTCTTACCTTCATTACAGTTAGCTTAGTCTGTGCAAGATGAAGAATGTCCAGCAATGGAAAAGAGAATTAACACTTTGATAAATCTTGAGGAAGAAAGAGAAAAGTCAAAACAACACTTTACAAAGCATCAACAAATTGTGAAATCTTGGTTTGACCAATCCTTTAGTTCCAATCGAGAATTTAAGGTGGGAGACCTAGTTTTAAAATGGGATAAAGTTCACGAAGAAAAGGGAGATCATACTAAGTTTCAGAAGCTTTGGTTAGGTCCCTTTGTTATTACTAAGAAGATAGGTCCAAGTACCTTTCGATTACAAACACTTGAAGGACAGTCCGAAACATTCCCAGTGAATGGACTGATCTTGAAAAAGTATTTCTGTTAATATTTTTGGTCTTAAAATGTATATAATTTGTTCGTTGTTTGTAAATAAATTTATATTTTTGTATATAAACTGAATTATAGTTCATAAAATTTAAGGATGATGAGAAATTCATAAAACTTGTGTAACTTTCAAACATCATTCTGTTATTGCAGCCATTTTTTATTCTGTTAGTTAAATATTACAGGCTATCAAATTTTTGTATATAATCAGTCAGCAATATTTAGTTAGTAGCTGAAAAAATAAATGTAAATAAATAAATCTTCAAGTTAAAAAGTCAGTTTGCTCATGAGCCTGAAAAATTATGATACTAGACTGAAATCTTTTAAAAAATTGTTCAAGATGATCAAGGTTTCTTAAAATCTATGAAAAACCTATCATTATTTTATTTTTAAGTGTCACTTAGATTATTACTTACCTTTTTTATTTTTTTATATAAAATGGGGATAGCTTATTAATATCTTTTTCGAAACTTGTACTTTTGAAAAACTCTTACAGATCTCTACCATCAATTTTCAAAAGTATTTACAATCTGAAAACTTTTTAAGAATTTGTTCCAGTTAATAAAATGCTAAAATGAGAGACAAAAGGTCTTAGTAATAAGTCGGTCTAATCAGAATCATAAATATCACTAGTATGACATTATTAGGAAACTAGTAATGGCTTTTGGTTTAACAAACCAAGAGATAAGGGGTCTTATCACAAGCCAGCTGATTCATTTTCTGGTGATATTAATGACTGACATTACCATTTGGTCACCATGCTGGGTAATGATCTCTCATTTTATAAAATTTAAAAGATGAAAATGAACAAAGGAAATATAAATTTTGACTGAAGAATACGAGGTCTCATCACGAGCCGGCCTAATCATGATCATCAGTGTTGTCTGGGATAACTTCATTTATGATCACCAGGGTGATGGCTTTTGATTTTAAGTTAAAAGACAAGAGGTCTCATCACGAGCCAGATTGCTTATTGCTTATTTCTCGTGAATGATGCTATCACATTACGATACCATACCTAGATAGTAGTCTTCAGTTAGAATTATTGTTAAAAAAAAATTATGTTTATGGAACAGATTCTGGAAAATTTTCAGAAAAGTAGATTTCTATACTCTATGCTGATGGTGCAGGTTATTATTACTATGAAATATTTTGTTTCGACCAGGATATTTTTAAGTTTATGCCTAACTAGATCTATGTTTTAAAAGATGGAATATTTCTGAGTTATACTTATGAATATGAATAAATAATGGTTTTTATTTAGATAAAGAATTTTTTATTGTTTTTAATAAGTTTTAATATTTTGTTTATATCATTGTAAGTTGTATGAGCAGAGATAACTGGTTCACCTAGGTCATCGCCATTTGTTGGTAGTTAGCAACAACCCCTTCATTTTTCCATTAGGACGAAGAGGGATCAACTCTCTTTTATGATTTACCTATTTAAAATTATAAAGAGTGCCTTCAGAATCTTTGATTATGAAAGTACTCTCATTTGTAGAAGAGTCAAGTAACATATTAGAACATGATGAAAACATTTTCATAAACTTGATAATTAGCAGCTGTAAGTTTCATAAATTTGTATATAATCAATTTTATTTATTAATCTATCTGATTATATATGTTGAGTTAAGAAACTTAAAGGGATGGTATGCTAATTGAGGATCAACAAAAACACAGTTTGAATTTGTTTTAAAATGGTTATTGACAAGATATTATAAGTTCTTAAATTCCTAGAACTAAAGGAGAATTATTAAATTAAAATTCTTATTAAACCTAAGAGTTCACACCCCATATGTAACTTAAATATCTTACCATGACTTTGTAAAATTGTATATAAATAGATAGTGAATAAATGAGTATCATTTGGAAATCTTAATATGTTATAGTTTTATAGCTTAGTATCCTATCAAATTCGATTTGGATATTAATGGATGGGATTTTACAAAGTCTTAAAAACTATATTTATGAGATTTTATGCATATAAATCAAATGATAATTCTATTCATTAGTTAGAACATTAGGATTTATTGTTTTAACACTATGTGTCATGTTAATAAACATGTTACGGCTGAAACTGTCTTCCTCAAATTTCTTAAAAATTTTGGTCCCCCTCATGATTTAATGTTGCTTTGAATCGTTTTGATCCATGATTTTTGGGTCATGCTTTAATTTTGGATGATTTCTTGAAGATTACCTTTCGTCCTGGTTTTCAGAAATTGTTCGTGTTTGGAATTATTGTGGGTTGCAGATTTTGGAGTTTGTTTTTGCTGAGTTGAAGATGGATGAGATCATTTGTCCTTTGCAAAATGCCGTTTTGGAGGAGAAATAGTTTTAACCGTTGCTAAATTTCAAAGTCTTTAAGCACTTAGCATTTTTTTGGAAGCCGCTGTCTGTTCGTCTTCCACCGTTGCGGCTCCCAAATCAGCTAGCTACCCGAAATGAAAAGCGCTCTGCTTCGGAGGCTATTATCTGTTCATCTTCCGATGTTGCAGCTCCCAAATCAGCTATCTACCTGAAATGAAAAGTGCTCCGCCCGTCGATGCATGTCGCATGTTTTTTGCCTTTTCTCTTCCGTCGTTACGGCTCTGCAAAGCACTTGGCTGCCGATGTCGATGTCTTTCCGATTTTCGATTGAAAGTTTTCCCACCCATAGCTTAGGTCGTAAATTTTTCAACTCCGATACGCCTAAATGTTTTGAAGTGCCCATCGCCTGTTGAAGCCCACCTATGGGGCTGTGGATGGGTCTACCCTGCCATGTTAGCAGAGCATTCAGGAGATTGTTCAGACTACCGTAGTTGCGAAGGTATATATGGGAGACAGGATGGCAAGGAATCTATGCATAAACTAAATCCACTAGCACAGGTGGGTATGTCATCGCTATTCTTCATAGTTTCAGGACATGTCAAATATTCTGGATTTCAGTTGGAAGATGTGGATGTGTATTGAAGATTGGCATTTCGACACAACCATGAATTCGCCAGTTCCTTTAAACCAGAAAATGTTTCAGGCTAAGTTGTTTTTATTGTTATCCTCTAGTGACAGGTGTAGGTTGAAAATAGTTGATGCTCTTTGATAGCGATAGGACTCCTATAATCTTGCATATAGCATTTATAGAAAAACTGAATCGAAAGATTGGTAGTATTATATAAGCTTGTAATTTTTATGAGAAAAGGATGGAGTGACTGAAGTAAAAATACTTGAAATATTATTTTGATGCTAGTCTTGTTCCTGGCTGAAGTTTTATCTTTGGATATGGGATGTGACTGGAAATTTCCAAGTTGATATCGTGACTGGTATTGTTTTGGATACTCTTTATATTTCAGTATATGATCTTCTATTTTAATATTAATACAGTGTACTTGGTTATGCTTGTGTTTATTAATCAGTATTTCACTTTGTCATCCCAATATTATATTTGAATTAATATGTCATTGTGACTGAATTTACTAGTGTTTCTACTGTAAATTCAAGATGTAAGGATATATATTTATGTCTGTTAGATATCATTTGTATTTTTTACAGTGATTTCAATCGGCTGTCTTTTGGTTTCTGAGTTGGAATTTTTGTTACTTTGGTTTCCGCAGTTGCATACGGTGGATGGCAAAGTCTCCCTCTTCTCGCCTTGACTTTTCAAACTTCGCATCGTTGTTTGCGCCGCTCCGTAATTCTTGGGCTTCCGTCATTGTGGCTCCCATTCTGCTCTGACTTCCGATCTTTTATATCTCCGTCGTTGCGGCTCCCGTTCCACTCCAACTTTCGATCCTCCCTTTAATTTTCCTCCGTTGCGGAAGGGAGAAGCTTTGTGAGCTCTGACATTGCGAAAGGAAAAAGCTTTGTGAGCTCCGATGTTGTGGAAGGAAAAGGCTCTTCTGACCTCCAATCCTTATACTTTTTTCCGTCTGATTTTTCACCCACGGATAGACTAGTAGCTTGGTGGCCCGCTGTTTTGGAAAGAGACGCTCTTCCGACCTCTGACGCTATCAACAGACCGTGAACCAAACATTTAACTACGCGGCCTTTTCACAACTACCAAGCTATGCAATATACGTCACATGAATATCCTGCCAACATTGCAACACACACACACACACACACACACACACACACACACACACACACACACACACACACATATATATATATATATATGTTATATCATGGTTTGGTTTCATTTGGTATATAATGTCACCCCCGTCCAACTTAACATATGGACTTTGGTTATAACACATTATATTATATGCTATTTCCATGGTGCTAGAATCATTGAACTGCCTAGCATTTCATTTGATGGGGTTCATAACATATATGCAAAGTCTAGTTTCAGAACATGTTTTGCCATTGTACCATTTCTTCTTATTGGATCAGTGTAACTTTTAAAGACGAATGACCCCCTAGATCACCTTAAGAGGAAAATTCAGTTGGTAGCAGGACCATAACCTACGATATTTTGCTACTCCAAACACACGGGATGCTGCTTTAAGCTGATTGTATGGGAATAATCTCCTTGTTGGCCTAGGTCAGAAAATCAGGCCAACAGGTAGTAGCATATAAGAAGAACCATCAAAGTAGTAAATACACTAGGAAAACAAGAAGTATGTGCATAAACAATATGCAAGAATTTGAACCAATTTATTACTTCTTCTCAATGAAAGATGGAGGAATCAAAATTTTATTGATATATATTACATTAGTGTACATTATTATATAGGATGTTGAGATGCTTGGTTGACTAGCCATTACGTTCAGCTACAAAAGAAGTTATAACGATTTATAAGTTCAAGCATCGCAGAGTATGTTGGTATGTTATATGTTGGGGCAGACCTGTCGAGGTGAACTTGTCAAAGAGAACATGTTGAGGAGGACCTGTCAAAGGTGAACTTGTCAAGTGAACGTATCGAGGTAGACATATAGAGGAAAACATGTCAACTGCTGGTTGGATCATTCCTCCTTCCTTAAGAAAAAATGGTATGCATTGTGTATTCGTTCAGGTGAGGAAACTTGTTGCATACTTCAGTAGAAAAGTACCTTTTTCCTTTTGCAGGATTTTTCTAGCTTTAGCCACTTAAAAAAAGGGAAATTAGTTCGTCCTTGTATGCTGTATGATCGTCTCACAATGGTGTCGCAAAGAAGATGTTCCTAAACATCTGGATGGATTTGTTCAAATTGTGCTATCTGCAAGTCGTTTTGTTCCAGCAATGGTCCATGGTATGGTCGAAGTAGACCTACATTGAAAACTTGATGTAGGCCAAGGCATGCAGGAATGTCGAATAGAAAAGTGTTTTATCCATTCTTTTTAAGGATAATGTATGGACCATATCGCAAAGGTTTCATCTTTATCTATGGACTAGTGAAACACTCCTTATTTAGATGTAATCAGACCTGGTCCCCAATTTGGAATGAATGAGGAATATGATGCTTATCATGTCGAAAGTTTAATTTCACATTAGCTCGTTGCAACATTTCCTATGCTTTCTTATAAATGTTGTATATTTGATCTCTAAACTTCAATTCTTTCTCCATTTATCATCCTTCGAATTTGGTGTCATTCGACTTTGTCAAGGAACTGATTAAGTCAATAGGAGTTGAGGGTTGAAATCTGTAACAAATATCAAATGGAATCTTTCCCATAGAGTTGTGTTGAGCATGATTGTAGCTGTGTTATATGTATGGAAGGTTGAAATTCCATGTTCAATGATGCTAGTTTTTGTACATGCGAAGCACTTGTATGAATAAGAAATTTACAACTTTCATCTATTTGCCTATCTACGGATGGAAGGATGTCGACAAAGAAAGTCTCGTGTCGAGTTGTTGCTAGAGAGTTTGCTAAAAGGTGCTGACAAATCTAGCATCTCTGTCATGCTAGTGTCATGGTATGAGTATAGCCATCTTGGAAAAATTGTCGACTACTACTAATATCGGGTCATGCTAGTGTGTACACTCGTCGTCAATTCAACGGTTTATTAATGGCATAAACCGCGAAGGCTAGTAGAAATAATTTTGGAGGATAAAAAGTGTTTTTGAAACTCCAAAATGTCATGCATTGTTACTGTAGTGTGCATCCAAAATGAGCTTCTGTCGGTGCTCACCAGTTGGTACACAAGATATTCAAGATTGTATAGAACGGTGTTCTTCAGGAAGTAGTCTGTAGTAGACAATGTGTCGGTCTGAAGCTGTCTATAAATTGCATAGAAATTGTAGTCTACCAAATACAATTATGGCCAAGTAGTGGTATCATAACCCTGCATACTCATCACTATAGACAGTAGAGTAATGGGTGGTCTGTTGATACAATCGGCTATGGCATTGACTTTGATTTTTCGATACTTAATTACCTACTGAAATCATTGCAGAAAATTAATCCACTTGAGTTATCGAGTTGTCTGTAGTTTCGACTGGGACAGAGTGAACTTCAAAGGATTATGGTCAATGAGTATGACTGTTTCCTTGCCAAGAATGTAGTGTCTCCATTGCGTAAGAGCTTGCACAATGTCACACAATTATTTTTCATACGTTGAGTATCTTCTAACATTGTCGCGGAAAGTCTCAGGATGAAACATGACTGGGTGACCTGACTAAGTGATCACTGGACCTAGGGCATAGTTTGATGCATCTATCTCAATCTCAAAGGGCTGATGCAAATCATGTAAAACAAGTACTAGTGTAGTACAAAGCTTGTTTTTGAGATGTTCAAAAGCTTGTTGTTGTGTCATTGTCCATTTGAAGACAATTTTCCCATTTCCTTGCGTCAACTGATTCAAAGGCCATGAGATGTGACTAAATCCAAGTATGAATTGTCAATAGAAATTCGCCAAACCAAGAAACTTCTTATTTCATGAATGTTTTGAGGAATGAGCCAATCTTTGAGGATCTATACTTTTTCTAGGTCGACATCAATGACTGCAGAGTCTATTACATACCCCAAATATTTGATTTTGGTCATCGCAAATGAGCATTTGTTCATGTTTAGATATAGTCGATGTTGTTGGAGAGTGTCGAAGACTTGTCAAAGATATTTGACATGTTCTTCCCATGATCGACTGAAATTCAAGATATTGTTGAGATAGACAATGACACACTTATCGATGAAAGTTTGTAGAAGGTCATCCATACATCTCATGAAGGTTGCAGGTGCATTGGTTAAGCCGAAAGGCATGACTAACCATTCAAATAATCCTTCCTTGGTCTTGAAATCCATTTTCCATACATTGATGGAATCGATTGGAATCTGGTGATATCCCGACTTGAGGTTGGGTTTTGTAAATAAATTAGCACCTTTCCAATTATTGATGAGTTCATCGATCCGTGAAAGAGGGTATATGTTCTTCACTGAAATTTTGTAGAGAGCCTGATAGTCGATGCACATGTTCCAAGTCCCATATTTCTTTGGAATTAAGATGACTGGGATTCCATAAAAAGAGGAGCTTGAGCGGATATGACCATTTTTTTATCAAATCTTGGATTTTCCTACAAATCTCTTCATTTTCAAGAATGGATCTTCTATAAACTGATGCATTTGGTAATGAAGAACCAGTAACAAGTTCAATTGAGTGTTTTACCTAACAATGCAGAGGTACTCTGTTTGGTGCTTGAAATACATTCTGGTATTCTTCAAGAATGCAGTCGATCTGTTCTTGTTGTCGGGATCTACGCTCATCAGTGAGTAAACTTATCGCTGCAGTCTTCCTAGAATGCTGAGGATTTATCATGATTAATGTGAACTTTTGAGCATGATTGATAAGCTTCTTTGTTTGTTTGGAATATAGCATAGCAACCGTTGATGTGGGTTTTCATTGTGGTATTCCACATCGTTGATTCTAGATTTTAACAATCACCTTGTGAGGCCATGACTGATATGTATCGTGTCGATCCCATAGGTAAGGTTTCTCGAATAGGGTGTTAGCTATGAAAAGTGGTGCTACATCACAAAGTACTTCATCTTTGAAATAATTAATGAAGTATGCAAGTCAGCATTAGCGTGTGATCCTTAGCTCTTACCCATCCTTCATCCAACTGATATAGTAAGGCTGAGGATGCGGAGTGGTGACAATACCTAATTTATTCACAAGATATTCAAAAAAGAAATTCTTCTCGCTACCATTATCCACAATCAAATGTAATGAATGTTTCTGAACCCATATCTGTGTGTGGAACAAGCACTCTCATTCCTCCTCATTGATGATGGTCGAGGCTGTGGGAGTGGTTGAGGTCAAATCCAATAGGGTTGATGCATCTAGATCTTATTATACCAATGGTTCTGTCAGACAAATTGGATGTCGACAAATTTTCCAAAAATTTATTTCAATATTTTCATTCTGATGTATCATGCCATGCTGAACTGTGATAATCACACCATTTCCCGATAGGATATTATTTGCTGGGATACCTCTTATATTTCTAAAATTTATTCTTTTGATGATCAAGATTTGGCGGACTTGGATGAGAATGGTTCTTGAACTTGTTAGATTCACCTTGTGATTTCTTGTTAGATGTTCGACCTGTTGGCTTGTTCGCGAACTGTGATTTTCCTTTATTTTTAGCTTACAAGTGTAGTGATAGTCAAAAAATCCATCTCTTGCTGAATGTATGGGTATAAACCGCTGACGTACTTCAAGATAAGAAATTTCTCTTCTTCTTGGATGCCAAGACTAGCCATGAGTCGATAGAACTTGTCGGTGTAGCTCTCATTAGAGGAAATTTCAACTCAAAATGGGCCTCCTAAGGAAAATTAATAAAATAATATTTATTAATTTTGGAGGAAGAAAAGAAAAAAAAAAATTTTTGTTTGTATTTTTGACATAGTTCCCTGTGTTTTTACTCAAATTTCAATTGAGAGAGCTTGTTGGATGTGGAATTAAATTCCGCATCCAATGAGTACCCGCTCGACATAATTTTGATGGGCCCCACTACCCCAAAATCAATAAATACCTGAAAAAATGTGATGATGACACCATCATCATGTTTTTTTCAGGTATTTCTTGTTTTTGGGGTAGCGGGGCCCGTCAAAAGTATGCCGAGTGGGATGTCATCATCACGTTTTTTTTTCAGGTACTTATTTTTTTGGGGGTAACGGGGCCCGTTAAAAAGTATGTCGAGTGGGTACTCATTGGATGCAGAATTTAATTCTGCATGTGATCAACTCTCTTGATCAAAATTTGAGTAAAAACACAAGGATATATGTCAAAAATACGAACAAAAAAAGTAGTTTTTTTATGATACCTATCCCCAAATTTATATGAAAAAATTATTTAAGAGGTGCTCCCTTTTTGAATTTTAAAGCATTTTAATTGGCTAGTACATGATGACATGGAATTTGTATTATTTTTGGAAGGCCCATTTTAAATTGAAATTTCCTCTAATGGTGCAGATTGGTATTTCCATTTCCTTAGCTACTACAACTTCTTATACTTTTGTTCAAGATACTTGGGAGAGTAGAATTCCTTCCGAACATATTCAACAAATTTTACCCATGTGTATATGGGGTCATCTTATTTTTCCATCTTTGTCGATAGATTCTCCCACTAGTAGTGGATAGAGGTTGAAATTTTTAAGGATGCAATAGTGATCTTTTCTGCTTCAGAGAGTTGATTCACTCCGTACTAAGATTCCAGTTGTTGTACAAATTATTGACGGATTCTATGCCAAAATTTCCTTCAAGTTTCGGTATGTCCAGATTCACTTTCACTTTGAAGGGGTTGATTTTATCTGAGTGAGGTCACCTCAAGGATTCCCTGGAGTTTGAAGTGACTATCATGAGAATCTCACTGAACTGGGTGAACATTTCAGTTCGCTTGTGAGGCAGTGGTTTTTCTATGAGTTGTTCTGTCTCGTCAGTTGCATGTCTATTGTCTTCTTCTTTGGCCATGTTTTCTGAAGTCAAAGGAAGTGTCTGCTTGTGTTGCTGAGTTTGCGGGCATGTGTGAATAGAAATAGGTTAAATAAATTTGATTGAAGTAATTATGTAACTTAAACTCTAAACAAGATCTTTCTCTGATATCAATGGTCTAGGTCATGCCCAAGTGCACGCTGTGGACAACATTCATCTGAATGAAGCGAGTACTGTTATGGAGAAAGCATATAAGAAGAACCAACAAAGTAGGAAATACAGTAGGTCAACAAGAAGGACACACATAGACAATATGCAACATCTAGAACTAATTTATTACTTCTTATCCATGAAAGATGAAAGAATCAAAATTCTACTGACATATATTACATTAGTGTACACGTTTATATAGGATGTTGAGACGCTTGGGTGAATACCCCTTATGTTCAGTAAAAAAAGAATATATAACAGTTTAGAAGTTCAACCATTGTAGACCATGTTGGTATGCTCTATGTCGAGGTGGACTTATCGAGTCAAACCTATCGACTGCTAGTTGGATCACCATAGGGATTCACCATGAGTCAGAAGAATAAACTGGTCATTAGAGCTACGTATTTCCAGCTAATTCTACGTCGATATGTTATGTCGCATGAGCAGGAAAGAATATTAGAAGAGGCACATGACGGAATTGCAAGGGGACATTATGGAGGTCACACAACCGCTAAAAATATACTCCAAGATGGATTATGGTGGCTGACATTGCACAGTGATACCGCATACTATGCTAAAAGCTGCGATGTCTGTCATAGGATGAGGAAGCCGTCATGAAGGGATGAGATGTCACTAGTACCGCAGATAACTCTACAACCATTTGATAAATGGGATATGGATTTTTTGGGACCCATCCTTCCTCCATGGAAATGTATGGGTGCATGATATATCATCACTATGATCGAGACTACTTGACATGATGGGAAGATGCAACACCGGTGAAGGATTGTACATCTATGACAACAACTAGACTCTTATTCGACAATGTGGTTACTTGATTTGGCTATCCTAATATATTGATGAGCGAACCAGGGAGTCACTTTATCAATTAGATGATTAGCATGATGCTTAGGGAATTTCATATACATCACAAGAAGAGTACTCCATATCACCCACAAGTGAGTGGAGCATTCGAAGCATTCAACAAGGTATTGGAGCATGCACTTGTGAAGGTCTGTAACATGAATCATGACAATTGGGATCTAAAAATCCCTGTGATATTATGGGCCTACAAGACAACATGTAAAATACTGATGAGAGAAACTGCATTCAAGCTCTTTTAATCAACTGCTCAAATTAATGTTTCATTTTACCAATGAGATTGCATTCTTTAACACATCCCCTTAATCTCAACTAGTAGAACATATTAAGCACTATCAATGCCTAAGTGCTCTCTCTGATATTCAACAGTGCTTAAGTGCTCTCTCTGATATTCAAATGTAGTTGTTCCCAATGGTTTGGTAAGCATATCATCCAAATGTTCCTTAGAGCCACAAAATTGTAAAGAAATTTGTCCATCATTAATTACCTCACGAATGAAATGTTAGCCGAGTGTCAATGTGTTTTTTTTTCTACCAAATACATTATGTTTGGACAACTATATTGCAGTGCTGTTATGAATGAAAATAGATGTTGGATGATTTTCAGTGTGTTCCATATCCTTTAAAATTCATCTTAGCCAATCTGGATGGCAAGCTACTGTGGTTGCTACTACATATTATGCTTCTACAGAAGACATGTTGACAATGGGTTGTTTCTGATTTTCCCAAGAGATCAAATTCAGACCCAAATGAAAAGCATAACCAGATGTTCTTTTCCTATCATCAATAATTCCTGCAAAATCACTCTTAGTGTACCCTGTGAGAGTATTGTTTGTTGTATGAGTGTAGCGAAGGCCATATCAAAGTGTGCATGCAACATATCTCGAAATTCTTTTTCCAAATTTCCAGTGAGATTCTGCGGGAGATGTAAGCAGGAATATTTCACCTTCTACAGACAGAAGTTGTTCCTCTGGTCTGAATGGTTTAGATCCAGAACAAATGAGTGAACGACAAAGGATGAAGACCCTCCTTGGATGTTGTAGACACCTATAATGCTGCTTCGATAGTAAACCTATGTACCTACAACCATATCAAACATGCAAACACATCAAAGCTACCAGAACATCATCTATTTATCCATGTTAGTGACTAAGGAATATAGCAACATGTACATGCAAAATGAAAACAACAGTAATGTGGGACAGAAATCAGGTTTGCATTAAGATGAATGGAGAATTTTACAACCAATTAAGCCTTAGTGTCGACATGCATCTCCATGAAACCAACACATCATCCCCATAAGCTCCAAATTTGGTCTCTATGCTCTCAAATGGCTTGGGCCAAGTGGTCAATCCAACAGCATAACAATACCTCTATAGTTCTCTTCCTCAACCATGGACATGAGCTTGTATTTATAAGGCTCAATGGATAGGAATGTTTGAGAGATTTGTGGATGAGGTGGCCTCTAAGATCCTGTGATGCGGGATCTCGAGCTCAACTAACCCACAATGATAGGGATAAGGGAGGACACGAAGATCATGATCTAGAAGCCTTGAGAAACTTTTCTTTTTCCCATTTTACCCAGGGTACCGCTTTTCTCTTCTTATGACAGAGCGGTTTAGGTTAGAAATGGATATGGACAAAAGGCCCCAGGCAGTGGCACCGCTTATGGAAAATAGGATACAGGCAGTTCAAGCAAGGTACCGCTCATGGTTAACAGGGGAAGCACGATGCTGAGTATTTTCATGTAAGATTGACAAACAACATGGGTTTCCACTCCAAGTTCTGGGATTAAGGGAAAATATGTAATTCAAAGGTCTTATCACATGGTGGTGATAGGATTTGGGTGTAATAGAATGCCCCCCAAAGCATGAGTCTTAGAGGGATACGATAAACAAGATATTTGAGAGAACAAGTTGTCACTTCGAGGTGAAAATATAACCTTGATCGAATCATGTCATCCAGTAGGAATCTATAGTACATCAATATTTTTGACTCATAGACACAAATAACCAACTCATGGCTGCAAACCAATACAAGGAAGATCCATGGGAGGAATAAACAAGCATGGCTGCTAGAATACAATGTAGATCCATGTGATATAGGACTCAAACTTGGACATAGCTACCAGACATATAATGTATATCTATGTCATACAGATGTAAATTTGAGCATAGCCACAACCATACAAATGTGGATCCATGCTAGATATACAAAAGTCCATCACAACCTGGGGAAAAGTAATGAGTGCTTTAAACTAATACCGAGGGTCTTCGTCTCGTCTTCCGCAAAGTATGGTTCTATCCATGTGATTACAATGATCTGAAGTCAGACATGGTAGAAACCACTTGATTACTAGCCAATGATGTGAACCATTAACAAGTGTGAGGGCGATCATCATTGATGTCAATGATTCCCAAGGTATCCTAGTACAATCTACTGAGTGAGAATCGATGTCTTGATGTCGAACACCTAGTCGATTCTATCGATCAAAGGTCAATGATGTGAATCTATGTCGAGAGTGAGAGAATTTGTCATTAAGGCATATAGATCTCAAGGTACTAAGTTTTTGTTTCTAAGACTGTTTCCCGGATGATGTTTTGATGTTGACGAGAATGGTCTCATCAAAGGAGGGCTATGATGAGTCCCACATCGACGACACGAAACTCAGAACATAGTTATGGAATGATGTGAATGTAGTAACCATAGGACTGACTCAAAAGTACTAACACAGAGACTATTTTGACTGTAGAGGTAAAATTATTCAATTTCCCTTTGAACATCGAGCAGCACGACAAAAGACTTGGCAGAGTGATTGAACAGGACAAACTCACGATGCGATAGTGGACAATGCATTCTTTTGAAAGAATCAAAGGAGTGGCATGACTCATGAAAGTGGATCATCATGGAGATCACCTGAATACCCAATTGACTGAAATGATATGCAAACAAGTGCCATGTTCAAAGGTAATGACAAACTACTGCCATTTATTTGCAAAATGATTCCATTCCCATTTCCCCCCTCATGATTGGTGAGTCCCTCTTTTCAGTTTTACGAGTTCAAAGAGGGTAACAAACACTCGGCATAGCTCATCCGAAGACGAGTCCAAACTCATATGTTTTATGAACCTGAGAGAGGAGGGGTTCATTCCCAAAATAGGTCTCTCAATGTTTAATTTAATGAGTACAATGAAAGAAAACTTGGTATCGTTCATGTTTAGAGAGTCTGAGCGATTACGAAAGAAGACTCCAAAGGGTCCTTTTTTGTATGAGTTAGTCCCTAAGGCCCAAAAAAGTGTAAAATCATACCTTAGAGAATTCTTCTAGTCATGATTGATTGGATTGTTCCTTTTTCCTAAATAGTCTATCCGAACTGAAAGAGAGATAACCTACCATCAAAAAGAGTACTCTTTGAATGCTTTAATGAGCGTGAAGAAGACAATATCGCTCGACCATATTTTTGTATTTAGGGAGCCTAAAAAGAGTTTAAAGAGGACTCCATGAGGTTTCTTTACACAATGTTCATTTTTATGATCCTCGAAAGAATTGAAAACAAACTTGACGATCTTTTCGTGTTTAAGGAGCCTGAAAAGAGTTAAAAGAAGACTCCATGAGTTTTCTTTACAGAATGTCATTTTTATGAGCTTGGAAATAATCAGAAATGGACTCGGACCTTTGATACTAGGTTTCAAGAGTGTGACCAAAGTGTTGTAACAAAAGGTCATTGACTTTTTCTGTTTTATGGTAGTACAAAAAATTCATAAACAAAATCCCAAAACTTTACTGCTATGGTTCTTCTATCCCGCAATCGACTCAAAAACAAGTGTTAAATGTGCTCATAACTAACATTAAGGGATTACGACTGATAAATTTTGAGTAAAAAGTGATTTTAAATCAAAACTATAGCATGTCAAACCCAAAAATGTGTATAAAGTCATTAAAATAGTGGAAAATCAAATCATTTTACTATTTACCCATAGCAGAGAGCATTTGGAGCACTTTCCTAGTCAAACCTTCAGTTGTTGATATCGGGAGTTTCCACTGTTAGTTTCGAGCACCGTCAGTTCCAGGTAATAGTTAAAACTCTACTCTTCCTTTTCATAGTCTCAATATTTATTTTTGATGGGGTTTTTGGCCTATATGGCAAGCCCTAAAACCATGGGAATGGGCACCACGCTTATCCCTTGTGGGATACGTGGTACCTCTCTAGAACCGCACCAAAAACAAGGCTCACAGGTGGTGCCATCTCCTGTCTTTCAATGGCACATAGGCAGTGACGGCCGTGAAGATTTAGAATTGATAACACAAGCAAAAGTAGATCATTTATTTGGATTTAAATGATTAAGGATGATTCTAATATGTGTTATGATTGTTTTTGGCGGGCTTTTGCTGATAAAAAATGGTGATATGGAAAGAAATACAACATGACAATGATGACGCTTTCGCTGAAAGGAATGGGGATTTTATAGATGCATTACGAGACTGTGGGCTCTTGAAATTTTTCCAGACTCCTAGCATGGTATCACATGAGAGGTTGCTAGAGCACATACTCTGAATGTGGAATCCAGAGCAACAACACTTTGAGGTTGGGGCTCTGTTGTGCCCCTGCTCAACAGCCTTCTAAAATCATTATTTCATCGAACAAAATCCCATTTTGTTCGATGAAATGTTTAAATTTAAAAGGGATAAATTCGGCTACTGAAAGGAGGGTTTTTCCTTGGCTACTGATTTATTGAAGTCAACATTTTTTGAACAAACTTTGCAAGTTACATTGGATCAATGATATCAATATCTCTGAGTTACTGGTTTGGATGAATTGTAACTAGGGATGTTAATACATGAGTGTTCATGGTCTTTATGCTTGATGCTGTATATCCTAGTTGTACAGGTTCTCTTAAACATTAACACCGTTTTTGGTCGATTTCATTGATAAGAAATATTACTAAGGTCGTGTAGCATGATCTTTATGCAGAATCGGGTAATGGTGATCAAAGGTTTGTCGAACTCTATAGAAGCCTAGATCCATGATTCACATGCCATATCCTAAAGTTTGTTAACCATTATTTGCATTGATATTAATTTGCATGTGATAATATGCAAAGGTCTAGTGTCGAGTTATATGATAATTCACCACCTTTGATGAATGAGCCGAACACATTATGGGGAATGATCTATGGCACGAGTCACACTCATTACGAATTCAGAGTGTTATTATGACACTCGTACTTACCCTGCTATCCACGTCTCAGCTCTCATACATATTCCTTGTCGTGGCTGTTTACCAGTGGAGCACCTGTTATTACGTACACCTCGAGTTTTCCTGTCATTTAATTCAGGTTTGATTGAGATAACATTAGTCTTTCAGGGTTTCAACCGTCATTTGCGTTTAGCACTCCGAGTAGTGATGGCTTTGCTCATGCCGAACCCGCAGGGGTTTCACCTACATTCATGTATGGCTTATCCTGTGTATTATTTACCATTGCTGAGTCTCGGTTCCAAGCGCTCTCAACCTGCTCTTCTGTCGTTAATCCGGTGGTGGCATGTATTCTGTGCATGGTTTCGCGTTTATAAACAATCAGTAATGGCCCCTGTTGTGAGAGTCGAACCCTATGAGTTAACCCTGTTGAATTCGAACCCTGGGCTTTTGCAAAAGATCAAAGATGTTGGGTGGCTGCCATTCCTTGAGAAGTTGTCTGATTCTAATCCAGAAGTCACCAGAGTATTCGCTTTGTCCCTGGTAAACTATCAAGCCGAAGTGGGAGATTTGTGCTTTCAGGTTGATGAGAGGTCGATTGCAAGTGCAACCGGTCTGTCTCTGGATGGGCAGAAGTGGTTTAAGTATAGGAAAATGGAGATTACGGAATGGAGATCGTTGCTGAAGAACCCGACTCAAGAAATTTCCTTTCGGACAGGAGTTGCACATAAGTATTTCTTGAAAAACTGGCGCCCCGTGCTTGATTTAATTCACAGGTATTTAACCTGCGAAGGTCGGTTGTCCTCGGCCTATGTATACCACCTTCATTTGATGGCTGCTTTCATAGGATTTCCCATCAATCTCCCTTACTATCTTCTACACAGTTTGTTTAAAATGTCAAACGCTATAAAGAAGGGACCAAAACATGTAAGCCACAGTTTGTTTCACCACGGGCTAGTCCGTATGTTGATTGAGAATGAACTAATGAAGTCTCGTCGCTCATGGGAGCAGTTCTTAGATTCAAATGGTTTCTTAGAGTTTTGTCATTGTATGTTTAATAGTCCAGGTGACTGTAGCAGGCATAGGGTTTCAAGCTCGGCTCCTTTGAACGAACCTACATTAAACCCTAGCCTTAAGATTGCAGAACCCTCTCAAGCGCCTATGGGTGATCCAATGAGCACTCCTCATACATCTCCAGGGTCTAGGCGTGTAAAGAAGATCTCAGTTCTGTCACCCGTCACTCCATCAAACAATAGTGATAAATCTGGTAACCGTCGAGGGAAATTATCTAAGTCCAAGTTGACTAGAAGGCTAACGAGGAGTATGGAGAAAGCCAAGATTCCACAAAACCCTGTGAATGTTAAGCTTCCAGTCGAAACCATTGTAATTGATGAAGAGGAAATCAGTACTCCTTTACCTGTTAACGATGAGGCGATTCATCATGATTTCGATATTGATCTAGCTAGACAAAGTCACCCTGTAACTGCTGAAGGCATCTCTGAAAATCCTTCGCTGTCTGTAGAGGTTCAGCCTATTGATACTGGTGTTGATGTCACTCTTGTTCGTGATAGTCCTCCATCAGTGGATAAGAAAGTTCAGGAAGTCCTAGTTGATTGTACGACTGGTTCAGTTGTAAAAGAAAAGCCT
>LPNX011090234.1:562089-636826 GCA_001517045.1 Pseudotsuga menziesii | reverse complement strand
ATTAAGTAATTTTTTGGTTTTTCATTTTTTGAAAACTCAATCTTGTTGAAGTTCTAAATTCTAGATCCCTTGTATAATTCCAAATTTAATGAAATATGTAACGTTAGTAACGTTTGTAACATGTCGGCAAAAAATAATAGTGATAGTGAATATTATGGGAGAGATCTTGTAATGTTAGTAACGTTTGTAACATGTCGGCAAAAAAAATAGTGATAGTGAATATTATGGGAGAGATCTTGTAACGCGATGTAACATTTGTAACATGTCGGAAAAAAATAATAGTGATAGTGAATATTATGGGAAAGATTTTGTAACACAAAATAAAAAATAATATCACTTTCGTAACATTATTTTTATTAATAAAAAAAAAATTTAATAGGCAAAAATAAATGTCGGCCACAAAAACAATCTAATATGGGGGAGATGTTGTAATCTTCCTACCTAACAAAACAATAAAAAGTAAAAATTTAATTATCCGTAAAAAAAATATGTGGGTCAAGAAAAAAACACAAAATTGAATTATCCCAAAAAAAATGTTGGCCTTGCACATGGTTTGTGCAAGGCATTCTAAACAACCCATGGTTTAATTGTACATGGTTTAGGAGGCTTTGCCTCCTAAACAACCCATTGTTTTATTGTACATGGTTTAGGAGGGCCTTGCAAATGGTTTTAAGACCATGTGCAAGGCCTCCTAAACAACCCATGGTTGTAGGAGGGCCTTGCATATGGTTTTAAAACCATGTGTGGGGAAATGATGCAATGTTCGTTCCTAACAAAATAAAAAATATTAAAAAATATTATATGTCGAACATAAATAATATTAAATATTAATAATAAAAATATTATATGTGGACCTTAAATAAAAAGATGTGTCTTTTGGTTTTAATCAAATCAATGGATACCTAAGAAGAGGTTTGCACCTCGAGAGATTTGATCCATCTCGACGCTTGATAGAGCCTAGGATTTGGATCTACGCTAGTTTTAAAACCATGTATGGGGGTGATGTTGTAATGTTGGTTCCTAACACAATAAAAAATAATAAAAAATATTATATGTCAGCCATAAATAATATTAAATATTAATAATAAAAATATTATATGTCAACCTTAAATAAAAATATGTGTCTTTTGGTTTGAATCAAATCAATGGCTATATATAGGACACACCAAAGTTGATATCTCATTGAGTGCAATACCTAGGAAGAGGTCTTCACCTCGAGAGATTTGATCCTTCTCGACGCTTGATAGAGCCTAGGATTTGGATCTAGGCTGGTTTATTTATCAATGAATGTTGGTTACTATGGGTAGACCCGGTTTTACTTATAATGTACCAACAACACCCCTAACTCACTGGCCCTTTCAGGAACAGACTGCAGAGCGGCCTGAAGTCTCACCCGAAGTGATCTTAGATGGGTTGGCTAAAGACTCAAGTGTCCTTAACCAGGTTCTGTAGCATCCTGGTTTCTCGCGGTTCTTCTTAACCAGCGAGATCTTTCTGCAAATCGCAGTTCTCCCTTCCTCGCAGACTCTGACAGGGGGAGGACTCCTATCGCATCGCAGCGACTAGGACGATGCGCAAACTCTCCCTTCCGCGGTTCTCACTATCTGCGATATCTCACACCCTAGCTCCTCTGTCGGTGCGATATCGCCTTCTGTCAATGCGATATCTCCTATAGTACGGCCCAATGCGACTCTCAGGGTCCAAAGGGTTTCTCACTGGGAGGAATAACTTGGCTAACCTCCAACAGGGTGTTAAACAACCTTACATGAACTTCACAGTTCAACACACTCACATTGCTATACTTAACTTACTAAATAAGTATACTGGAACGCTTAACAGAGTGACTATTAATTTGTGAAACTAGCACTGATAAACTCATAGCAGACACTGGATACATTTAAACTTGCCTTTAACTTTCTATAATGCTGTAACTGAATGAGAACATACAGACATTTACTAATTGATATACGACATTCATGTAACAGATAACAGATAGCAACTAAGTAAACACAATCACATGAAGCAATCATATAACACACTGATTTTACGTGGTTCACTTCCAGGGTAGAAGCTACGTCCACGGGAACTAGTTTATATATTATAACTTGGGAGAGTAAACACAGTTCCGCTGCAACCTCATATGCAGCTGAGATCTTCTGGGTAACTCTGCGCACACCGCTTGGAGCCCTTCTCTCTTAGATCTCTTCTTTTCTTATATTGCTTCTCTTACAATATACTCTTCCTCTCTCTCTCTCTCTCAATCCCTGCGGATTGTTACATACATACTCTAGGAGTCAGCTACTAGTTACAGTAAGATACTACAGATTGAATAACAGAACCAGAGCTCGGCTCTTCTATAATACAAAAGATCTATGAGCTAACAGATTTTTCGACTAGCTGAATAGCTAATTAGCTAACAGACTGTCCGACTAGCTGAACAACTAATTAGCTAACCTTTTACAATACAAAATACATCCCTTTATAAGCGGCCCGAAGGTCTCTCCATTACAACACTATGGGCCTCTCCCAACAGTAACCCAAAACCCTAACTGTGACAGTCGGTCTATCTGTACTCGAACTGCCGCTTTTCGTCACACCACAGCTTCCTGCAGTCTTTCACGCTTCCCGGCGCTGACCGTGGGTACTGGCGTCGCTTCCTTTTCTGTCCTTCGTCTTCAATACCTCGGCCTCGTTGCTCCTTTTCCTTTATGAGGGTAGCTGAGCCCTCCTGTCTTCGCCACTGCCTTAAGTGTAGTGGTTGAGCTTTCTCCTCTCAACCGCTCAGGTACTGTTACCTTTGACTTACTCATTCCAAAACAACATCTTTTCCTGTAGCTGCGGGACCCTACTCCAACAGTCCCCTAACACTTACTTGTGGCTCGCCCCTGAGCCACTAACAGCTGGTTTCTCTTGCTGTATCTTCTCCTTGGCTTCCTGCAAAGTCCTTGTAAATCTTTGTCGAAGTCCTGCGACTTCTTTCTCCATAGCTTCGACACACTCTTGTGCTGTTTCAAGCATAGCTTGACTGATGCTTGAATCTTCTGTAACTCTAGTTCATAGGTCTCTCGTATCTTTCCTTCCCTTATTGCCGTGCTCTCGCTCTCGTCGCTTGTAAGACCTGATATAATCCCGGCAACAGAACCATTTGTTGGTTATTATGGGCAGACCCGGGTTTACTTATAATGTACCAACAACACCCCTAACTCACTGGCCCTTTCGGTAACAGACCGCAGAGCGGCCTGAAGTCTCACCCGAAGTGATCTTAGATGGGTTGGCTAAAGACTCAAGTGTCCCTAACCAGGTTCTGTATCATCCTGGTTTCTCGCGGCTCTTCTTAACCAGCGAGATCTTTCTGCAAGTCGCAGTTCTCCCTTCCTCGCGGACTCTGACAGGGGGAGGACTCCTATCGCATCAGAGTGACTAGGATGATGCGCAAACTCTCCCTTCCGTGGTTCTCACTATCTGCGATATCTCCCACCCCAGCTCCTCTGTCGGTGTGATATTGCCTTCTGTCAATGCGATATCTCCTATAGTACGGCCCAATGCGACTCTCAGGGTCCAAAGGGTTTCTCACTGGGAGGAATAACTCAGCTAACCTCCAACAGGGTGTTAAACAACCTTACACGAACTTCACAGTTCAACACACTCACATTGCTATACTTAACTTATGGAATAAGTATACTGGAACGCTTAACAGAGTGACTATTACTGTGTGAAACTAGCACTGATAAACTCATAGCAGACAATGGATACATTTAAACTCACCTTTAACTTTCTATAATGTTGTAACTAAATGAGAACATACAGACATTTACTAACTGATATACGACATTCATGTAACAGATAACAGATAGCAACTAAGTAAACACAATCACATGAAGCAATCATATAACACACTGATTTTACGTGGTTCACTTCCAGGGTAGAAGCTACGTCCACGGGAACTAGTTTATATATTATAAGTTGGGAGAGTAAACACAGTTCCACTGCAACCTCATATGCAGCTGAGATCTTCTGGGTAACTCTGCACACACCGCCTGGAGCCCTTCTCTCTTAGATCTCTTCTCTTCTTATATTGCTTCTCTTACAATATACTCTTCCTCTCTCTCTCTCTAAATCCCTGCGGATTGTTACATACATACTCTAGGAGTCAGCTGCTGGTTACAGTAAGATACTATAGACTGAATAACAGAACCAGAGCTCGGCTCTTCTATAATACAAAAGATCTATGAGCTAACAGATTGTTCGACTACCTGAATAGTTAACAGATTGTCCGACTAGCTGAACAACTAATTAGCTAACCTTTTACAATACAAAATACATCCCTTTATAGGCGGCCTAAAGGTATCGCCATTACAACACTGTAGGCCTCTCCCAACAGTAACCCAAAACCCTAACTATGACAGTCGGTCTATCTGTACTCGAACTGCCGCTTTCCGTCACACCACAGCTTCTTGCAGTCTTCCATGCTTCCCGGTGCTGACCGTGGGTACTGGCGCCGCTTCATTTTCTGTCCTTCGTCTTCAATACCTTGGCCTAGTTGCTCCTTTTCCTTTATGAGGGTAGCTAAGCCCTCCTGTCTTCGCCGCTGCCTTAAGTGTAGTGGTTGAGCTTTCTCCTCTCGGCCGCTCAGGTACTGTTACCTTTGACTTACTCGTTCCAAAACAACAGCTTTTCCTGTAGCTGCGGGACCCTACTCCAACAATGAATGGAGTATATTTGAAGTAATTGCATTATTTTGTTGAATTCCTATGTGATTACAGATGTATATTTGTAAAGAATTGATTGGATAAAGATGGAAAGGAAATTTCATAGTCCTTATGTTTTCCTTCTAAATTAGTAGATGCTTAATGAAACAACTTGAACATGGTTCTTGAATGTTTTATGTTGGAATTTTTTTTGGAACAAGTTTTCAATTAAATGCTCTATTGAGAGCTATTGAGATGCTTAACTCATTATTAACTAGATTTAATGGTTGTGGAATGATATTGCTTTCCAGTTCTGATAGACTGGTTAAGGGAAATAATGATTATGTGAATATGGCTTGAAATTCACATATTAGTGATGTTCTTTGTTTATAATTCAATGTATTTGGGAATGCTATGTGTGTGATTGTAGAATTATTTTGAAAGTTGTTGGTTCCATGGTCAAGCAACTGCTCTGTTTGGGATCTGATATGTGGATGGTGGCAATGATTTTAGTCTTAATGGATGTAGTATGATTTGTGTTATCAGTTTTTACAAACCAAGTCTAAATTAGAGGCGGCAAGCCTTAAACTTGGTTGAGTACCAAACCTTCTACAAGTCTGATGGTTTAAACATTAGCAAATTTCCCTGTACCTAAAGTTAAACCAAGATTCAATGACAAAAAGTTAAGTTCTGAACTTAACTATTATGTTTAAACTTATTTCTTTCCTTAGTCGTTTTTCATAAAAATGGATAAATGTTAAACTATGAAATTAGAGAAGTCACTAATGTGATTTCAATACTGATGTGTTGATGCCAATGCACCTACATCAGAATTGTCGTACTTGATTTTTAAGGTATATGCATGAATGTGTCGAAGTTTCAATGCTAATTTGTTGATGTCGAGATTGGATTATTAATTTGTGTTTATGCTTTACAAGTCAATGTTGAGGTTTTGACGCCGACGTGCCGACATTGGGATCAGTATGGTAGTTTTTATCACATATTGGATGTGTGCTAACTTCCGAATTTCGACGTGCTCACATCAGAATCAGTAAGTCGAGTGGAACATTAATTGGTTGTTCAACCAATGTCGATTTTTTACTTTCGACATCTCGACGTTAGGATTGGAAAGTCATAAGAGTCTTTGCTGTTACTATGTTGGCGTGTTGAATTCTGACTGGCGATGTCGAAAATGTCGGGATCGACATGGTATTATCGGAATCAACAGGATAAAGTTGGGAAGGGTTCTTAATACGTTGTATGTGTTAATTAACAATAATTAATGACTAATTAGTTAAAATTAATTTGTAATTAATCTTTTTAGATTATACTTTACTCTGCTTATACAGTTTTGAGTTTATTGTGACTCATTTTTAGTTGTTTAAATAATTTTAATTATATTTTCTTGTAACTATAGAGCCTCTATAACACTCTAAGTGAATTTTAGTTACATATGGTTATTTGTGTAGCTGTGTAACACGTGGGTGTGTTACAAGCTATCATGTAAAAAGAAAAATATAGTGATTATATGATAAAGAGTGTAACACTACTATAAAATCCATTAGGGATAATCTAATGATTCCTTAAAATCCAACAAATCCTACCTTAAAAATATTTATGAATCCTTTGATGTCATCAACAATGTTCAATCCATTTCTACAAAGGAATAAGTTTTTTCTTTATAAGACATAGATTTAGGGGTTAAGTGGCTAGCAAAAGGAAAAGATAAGGAAATTCAAGGATACCAATAAAAAATATTAAAAATTGGTGGGCCTATCCTCATCCATCACATGCATGCCCTTCAATTCAGTAGTCAAGCAGGGTTTCCCTAAACCTTGGACTCAAATCCCCGTTGACCCTATTATTTAAAAGTGGAGATAAAAACAATCCCTTTAATTATAAGATCATTATGAATATCCATCTTTAAGCCATGTTGTATACTAAATTATTTTGGAAAAGAATATCAATATACAACGAGAAAGATATTGAAAAAGAGCTAAAGGCTAGGCTATAATTATGAGCTATCATTTAACTATGGACCACCTTGTTATGCTTAGTATCATTACGAATAAGTGTTGCAATAATAAAATCAATCTCTTGTGTTGTTTCATTTACTTTAGAAATTAATTTGAAACAATGCTCATGACCAACCGTAGGAATAGATTAGAAGATCTCAAAGTTCCTTTCAAATTGAGAGTTTTTGCGATAAGGTTGTATGAGAATATTATTTCCAAGTTTAGGAACTCTAAGGGTTGATCATAATAAATTAATTGTAGTATAGAATTGAAGCAAGGTTGACCCTTACCCTCAACCCTTTTTGGTATATACATTGACAAGTGAGAGGGTTGTTTGGAAGAAGCAGGTTGTCATGGTACAACTCTAGTTGGTATAGTAAGCATCCTCTGTATTTGCATTGAGCCTTTACGTGTTCTGTGGGTTTACATCCAATTGAAGAGTAATTGGAAAATGATATGAAATGTTATAATGTAAAACCCAAGATTTGTAGCTAGAACTCAGATCAAGAAGGGATTCTTTTAAGAGAAAACAGTCAAGTCTTTTGCCAACATTTGCCCCAACTTTCTTACTTCTCCAGGTAGGGGTAATTTTAGAAGGAGACATGTCAACTAACTTAGCATTATAAAATAGGTCTAAAAAGTAGTCCTCCAACAAATTTGAAGAGAAAATCGTACCCCGGTTCTCAAAAGAATGAAGGGTTAGATTGAGATCACCAGCTAAAATCAGGTTCTCAAGATTTAAAAGTCCACTTGAAACAATTCTATCCCAAAACACCCTTCCGTCCTTGTATGCTAAATTTTAATTAGAATTAAGGTTAGGGTTTTGAATGCTCTAAAATATTTTTTTAAGTACACAATGACTAGATCCGCATGTGTGAGTAGTGAGAGTTGATGTGGTATCCACTTGGTATTGTGGCAGTCAGAGCAAATTTCAATTTGTCAAAGCCCATTACTCCTTCATAGTATCTTTGATTGAAGTGTTTTTTGGACTGTTGGAAATCTCTTGACGATTATAATAATTTCAAGGGGATACAAAGGATTTGTATACAATTTTTTGACTAAAAAAATGGCTATCTATATCTTGAATCAAGAACTAAATCTTTAATACCACTAATCAACAAATTTGGATGTTCCCTTAATATGGGCCTGGCAAAGCCATTGTTTTACCTTTCCACCACATAATGTATTACCATAACATATCACAAATTATGTAGTAATCTCTTTTGAATAATATGATTTTATTGATCCTTACTAATGGAAGCACTATCTTTTTAACTTAGAAGTCAAAGATAGTTGACCTAACAATTATAAATCAACAAGCCTTTGGTTTTGGCAGAAGAAGAAACTCATATTTGAGAATATTGTCACTTATGTTATCGTGTATGCTTGTTATGTTTGGGGTTGCAACACTCTAGAGAGTGGAGAAGGATAAAGTAAATTCAAAAGCATTTTATAACTCATAACCTCAAAACTAAAAGAAATACATAATATCTTATTATGTTATGACCCTCCCTAGAGATGTATAGGGGCCCAAGGGGCCCATTAGAGTAGTAGTGGAGGCCATTCAATGTATAGTGGACCAGGGATGATTTTAAGGAACCATACTTATTTAAAAGTGTATAAATGTTGGCGAATCTTACCAATTCTTAAAACGCCAGCTATAAAATGTTTGGCGATATTTTTCAAAAAATATTTTAATTTCCATGGATTTTATATCATTTATATAATAATTCGGCGATTTTTAGGGTGAAAATTTTTTACCCCATCCAAATTGGGCGAAACAGGGCTTCAAAAAATGCAAAATGGCGAATCGTTTTTTAGAGAAAACCCCCTAAAAATAGCCCATGGGCTAAATTTCACCCCTAAAATTATCCATGTAGTGGATTGGGTCCACTATGTTGTTATTATTAAACATGGCCCACTATATTAGGATATAAATGTAAAAACACCAAATTAAATAACGTCCACAAGGTGATTATGAGGTTAGTATTGTATTGTGATTCTATAAATAAAGATGGAGTCCTCCTTATGAGGGGTGGAGAAGAAAATTGTATGTTGAGTTTAGCTCATTAGGAGGTGCCCCCTTGAAGAGGTAATGAATAGGGTCAGTTCATCTCACCAAAAGAATCATATCATATAATAATAAAAGTGAAGCTTTTTTGGTATCTCTTATGTTATTATTTGTATGATCTTATTTCCATATTAGGTTTATAACAATTGGTATCAAATCTTTTTCTTGGGCCACAACAATTGGAAGAAACTTTTCTCTTGTTTTTCTGTTTTGTGAAGAGAGAAAAATAGGGTTGTGACACCGAGAGGCATTTCTAAGTATTTTTTTTGGCAAAATATCCAAAATCTAATTGCAAATATAAATTCCTAAAAAATACAAAATCTCAAAAAACAAGATCGCTCAAATCCGAGTCCAGGAGAGGGAGATATGATAGTTTGAAATCCACAAAATTTTCAGGGTTTCAAGAGACGACTACAGACATTGCAAATGCCATATATTTTGATAGAGTGAGCATATTGCAACAAGACTAGTGTCGTTGAAAAGATACATTTTAGGGCTTTCATATGATATGTTTTATATGCCCTAGTTCCAACTACTCTTCCCTCTTCTATCACAATGGAAAAAAATTTGCACTCCATTGAAGAAAGGCAACACGAGAGCCCATATCATGGAAGAGACAAACACTGTTATATTTTTTTAATATATGGAGAAGGAAACGCAACAGAACATGGATAGTTCATTTAACAACATTTCAGCTCAATTAAAGGAGTTTATAGCTAAAGTGGAGGAGAAATAGGGTAATTCTTAAGGATTCAAATAGTATACCTAAGTATAGTATTCTAGGTTATTATTTTGGATTGAAAAAATCATACACATATATAGATAGGAAAATGTTAACTAAGAAACATACAATTTACTACTAAAACTTGTAAATTTAGGTGAGTGTTACCAAAAAAAACATATATAGGCATTTTTTTAGAGTGAAAATGACGAGGTAATTAATTTATTTTTCGAAAAAAATCCCAAAAGATAACCAATTGACTAAATTTGGCCCCTAAAAAATACCTTGGAGTAGATGTCTGTCACAAGTGTACCATATCTCCTTTCATCATGGAAGAGTATATACAAGATTGAGATACATGGTACGACTTAGAGGATGATTGTGAGAATTGGTATATGGATATTTGTAATATTTGGGATGACAACTAATTCCATATTATTTTTTAGGAATCTTCTCCTTCTTATGAAGAGAAACAACAATATGTATCTTCTATAGTAGAAGACTTCCTCATAGCTCCATCATCTTGTTACTCGGAGGATTGATTTCTTTGATGGGGTATTTGGATCCATATGACCCTCCTAGGTATATGTGGCACAACACTCAAAAGTTTGTGGATCTTCAGTGTTAAATATAGGGAGTCAATGATAATACATGGACATTATCCCAAGGTTTTTGTATGTATCCCTTCAGCTACATCACAATGGCCATTATCATTTATACATGGGGACCATGATCAAGTTGGAGTTTTTTGGAGGACATCATCATGGTGGCTCAAATTTATCTATGGGACCTTGGATTATGGTTGTACCCCTTCACACAAGGCATTAAGGACAATCATTTCCTAAGGGGGGTGGATATTATGACCCTCCCTTAGAGGTCCCATTAGAGTAGTAGTGGAGGCCATTCAATGTAAAGAGGACAAGGTCCACTATGTTGTTATTATTAAATTAAACTCATTATGTTAGGAAATAAATGTAATGAGACCTTATTAAGGAAGACCTCCATTATATGGTTAGGAGGTTAGTTACATTGTATTGTGATTCTATAAATAAAGATGGAGTCCTCCTTATGAGGGGTGGAGATGAATATTTTGTGTTGAACTTAGCTAATTAGGAGGTAGCCCCCTCAAAGAAGCAAGTTAATAGGGTTGATTCATCCCACCAAAATAATAATTTCATATAAATTATAATAAAACTAAAGGTTTTCTAGTATTTCTTGTGTTATTATGTGTGATCTTCTTTGTAAATTGGGTTTATAACATATTCTCCTCATAGAAGAAAGTCTCTACCACTTTGAAAGTTTGGTTATGACTAGGTACCTAATGTACAAGAACAAGATTAACAACAAGGGAGACAAGCGGCTTACTAAGTTTGCTTCAAACTCCAACCAAAACCACTTGAAACTTTAATGATATTGACATAAAGATGTCAAGTCTTGGCTAAATCATTGGAGATTTGACGAAGATATCACTCTATAGAACAATGATAATATTAAAAATATTATTACATCTAAAATATTAGGAGCAAATTGTGGTGCGATAAAGAATTAGAGGATAAGAGAAAACTATGATACTATAAGGTGGCGATCAACCATAATCTAGAAAATCAAAAGTATCTTTGTTTTAACTAGCATAAAGAAGAAAATAATCTTTGTAAAAATAAAAACAAACTCTCACAAGCTCGATAGTGAAACAAGACATTGGGAAATTCCTAAAACATCATGGGATGAAACATTTTGCATTTTTGTGACACTAAGAGGGTTGAATACATAAATCACTTTCTCTTAGAATGTTCTCCACACGTTCTCCATAAGCCCACATAAGATCACAATTTCAAAATATTTGTTACATTAATGATTTTGGTAACCATTTTTTTTAACAGAAATGGTTGGGATTTTTTTATTATATTAAAAAAAATGTGAAAACGAAATACAAGACATATTGCTCCCATATCAGAGCAGCATCCCTTTCTCAATTTTCCTCCTTCTCTAGATTATAGAAGACATGGTAATTTCCTATGCTATGGGTGTTATAACTCCTTACAAATTGCCCAAGCAATACAATACAAAAACAAAACATTTCAAAAGCAAGCAGAAATTAAGGGATCCAAACATTTTCGTAGATGATGCTATCCTTTTCTAAGACGCCGCAACTCAAACCCACCCCTTTATTGGCCATGTTGTCCACTTGCTAATTCTGACTTCTCAAAACATGGAGGAAGTTAATTGTTTTGAATTCTTTGCATAGATAGGAGAGCATATGATGCATCCTTGAGGAAGCAATCTTTCGATCTCTATAGATCTTTCTTGCTTACCTAATGACAATCAAGGAATCTCCTATTACGCTCAATTCCTCGATCCCCATATCTTTGGCCAGCTCCAAACCTTTGATTACAACGTACCACTCCGCCCCATTATTGGTTTCTCTCCCAATACCTCGGGCATACTCTATTTGCTTGTTCCCCTTGGAGTCATAGATTACTCCACCTGTGCCTGCAATCCCATGATTTCCTTTTGAGGCACCGTCAAAGAAAAGAGTGATGACTCCTATCTTTGTCCTCCAATTTTTTTGTTCATCATTGTTCATCCTAATCTGCCATCTCGAGAGGCTCGACATCTTAGGGGGATTTAACCTGGAACTTGAGGGTCAATGCCAAAGTAGGTCGGTCGTCCAAGCTCTTTCTTCCGCCGTAAGAGGCTCATTATTTATGCTTTTCATTCCTCTTGTGGATAATGTGTCAACCCCTAGAGCCTTAGCTGAAGCATAAACTTTATTGGTGTTTGCATTTTTACCTTCAAATGTTTCCTTGTTCCTTGCTATCCAAATTTTCCAGCAAATAAACCTTGGGAGAGCTTCCCAAGCTCTAGCAAGGTCTGGTTTTTCAAAAAAGGTGCCTCGATAATAATCTTTCCAGTAGAAGAAAAAATCATTCCATCTTGTTGGCAGCGTAATATTCATATTAATTTCTTTGAGTACCATGCTCTAGACTTTCTATGTGAAATTACACTCTATGAACATATGCTCTAAGCTTTCCTCATATTTACACAAGATGCAACGAAGCAGCCTATGATCCCTCTCTTCCTTAGGTTCTCAGTTGTAAGCGTTTTACGGAGTGCAAGGATCCAAAAGAAAACATTGATTTTTGGAAATCCATCTCTGCTCCAAATTGTATTCCACATATTTTTTTTAATTAACGTGTTCTTCCTTTTGTACACCATACGATAGCCTTCTTTGACCGTGTAAATTCCAGCATTTCCCATCCACGATTGTCAACAATATTCTTGTGAATTGGAGCTTGTCCATGGAGGATCGTGAGGATCACTCCATAATCTTCACGCAGGTGCACAGGCAGGTCAATGCATTTCCAGGCTTTCCATCTGCCTCTTCCCGTCCAGTCAGAGATGTCGTACAATGTGTTGTAATCATTGCTCTCACACCGGGTATTTAAATCGCTCAACTATTAGCAGTAATTCGCTGGCGATTTCAATCCAAGTTTGTCCTTCCAAATTCTTACATGCTTCCCATTCCCAACAATCCAATGAATACTTTCTTCAATTACAGAGGCCAATTTTTTACATATCCCCAAGATTGGGGATCCAGTTCTATTAATATTTATGCTTTCAACACATCTCTTTCTAATTCTTGTCATGTATTTTTTTTGCAGGGCCAATTTCCACCATGCACTCTTGCCTGTATAAACTCTCCATAAGATTTTTGCACCGAGGGACAAGTTCATGTCATGGGGATCTCTGACTCCCATACCACCATGCTGCTTTGGACTGCACACGATGCCCCAATTTACCAGATTGTATTTTTTTGTGTTTTCCGACTTGCCTCCTTGCCATAGGAATTTCCATATTTCTCCATTGATTTCCTAAATTACTTGTTTCGGAGCTAGATAAATAGAACATACATAAATTGGGTATGCAGAGACTACTGCTTTAATAAGAACTAACCTTCATGTTGGGTTGAGTCATCTAGTTCCCCGGGCGTTAATTTTTTTCTTAATTTTTTCTGTCAAACCTTGCCAATCCACCTTCTTTTTTTCTCCTTTGAAGATGGGTATGCCCAGGTAGCTGAAAGAGTTACAAGCAGTGATCCCTTCGAATCCAAGGATTCGAGATATCTGTGCCATGTTTCTAGGGAGGCAATTCCAGCTGTATGCTTTTGATTTTGTAGGATGTATCTTGTTGTTCAAGGCTTTAAGAAAAGTGGAGATCACTCTTCTGAACCTTTCTTCTATGATTGTGGATGCGCCTCCAAGCAGGATGGTATCATCAGAAATTGAGTGTGATTTGCAGCTCTAACACCTCTTGCAATTTTCAAACCCTTAATCTCCCCAATATCCTATTGTTGTTGTAGTTTTTTGCTCATAGAGTCAGCTACCAAGAGATAAAGATACAGGGACAGTGGGAAACCTTGCCTAATTCCCCTAGTGGCTTGAATAACTTAGTTGGCCTGCCATTTACCAACGGGGAAATTTAGGGGCTGGTGATACAAGCCTTAATCCATCTAATGAACCTAGAGGAGAAGCCAAATTTTGACATAATTTCAAAAAGAAAAAAGTGATTAACTCAATCAAATGCATTAGCCATATCAAGCTTTATAGCCATACCTTGCTGCTTGCTTTCCATGCTGGTATGGATTGCTTCCTAAAAAACTATGATGTTGTCAAGGATTTGACATCCTATAATAAATCCTCCCTGCGTGTCCATTATGATCCTTCCCATTATTTTCTTCATTCTAGTGGCCAAAATTTTTGAGAGGATTTTATATGAGGTGTTACAGAGTGATATAGGCCTGAAGCGATCTATTGAACAGGGTTTTTTTTCTTTTGGTATCAAAGTGAGAAAGGAAGAGTTGGTGGCCCCCCTACCTTATCCTTTCTTCTCCTCTAGTTTAGAATTCTTTTCAAATCTTCTTTGATGGTATCTCAGGCTACCCTATAAAAATTGATGGTGAGCCCATTAGGTCAGGGTGCCTTATCTGCTTGCAGAGACGAGATGGCCACTTTGATCTCATATTCCATAATGGGTTTTGACAGGTCTTTGTCATCATGTTCTGTTATAAGGGATAGAATTCCGGAGAGAAGGTCTTCCTATGCTAGGGGATCAGTTAGTTCCTTGTCCATGTAGATATCTTTGAAGTGCTGAAAAACATGGGTCTTAATATCATCCTGATCCACTATCCTGTTGTCGTGTTTATCCTTTAATTCTTTAATCATGCTATAGTTGATCCTTGTTTTTATTTGCTTATGGAAGTATTCTGTTTTGATGTCCCCTCCCTTTAACCAGAGCTGTGTGGATTTCACCCTCATTTCTTCTTTCTCACATCTAACTGCTTTAAGGATCTTTATATTTATCTCTTTTTCTTGGCTGATAATAATCGAGGTAATTTCCTCCTTTTCCATCTTTGAATGCAAATCAGCTAGCCCTGATTGGAGCTGGCTTTTCCTACTGTTAGAATTTATATACTCGGTTTTCACCCAAGATTTCAGCTCAATGCGAACATTTCTTAGCTTGATTTCCCAAATGTAGCTAGGAGAGCTAGTGCATGCCAATCCCCACGCATTTTTAACTATTCCCATGGTTTTTTCCTCTTGGATCCAGGAGGAGTTGAATCTAAAGGGTATAGGCCCAAGGTTTTTAGGAGTTGATAACACCAAAGCTATCGGCTTGTGATCCGAGACCGCCGAGGGTAAAGTAAAAGAGGCGAGCATGAGATCTCTAAGAAGAAAAGAGGCACTTACCAGGAAACAGTCAAGCCCGACCGCAATGTAACCCGCACCCAATATTCGATTACTCCAAGTATACTTCCCATTTTTCAATGGCAAATCTAGTAGATTCAGATCAGAGATCAGATCCTCCATGTATTCCCCATAGGGATCTTTTACTCTGAATCCCCCTCTTTTCTCTACTTGCAATTTGGTGGCATTGAAGTCCCCGGCGATAATAAGCTCTTTCCCTACGAGATCACCTTTTAGAGATGTTAGGCTATTCCTGAATGTTTGCTTATCTCTGGAATGTGTTAGTCCATACACATTGCATACATAGCTAACATTTGGATCATATTTTTCCTGGAATTCGGTGAGGATCCAGTATTGATTCTCCTCTATATTTTTTATATCATATTTACTTGAAAAAAAGGTTGCTATTACCCCTGAGGCCCCTCTAGAGCTAATGGTGTTTCCCTGGTAGTTTTTCAAGAAGTGTTGTGAGAGCGCCAGTACTTCCACATCACTCATTTTTGTCTCTTGGATAAGAAGTAAGTCTGGCCTTTCATGTCTGATGATGTATTTAATTTCTTCCACTTTGTTTGCTTCGCCCAACCCTCTCCAATTCCAAGAGATCGCTTTCATTACTTTTTTACTTATTGAGGTCATGCTCTAGACCTTCCATCCGCTTTCCCTGTATTTTTGTGATTTTGAAGGAGCTTTTTTTATTCAATGCTGCGTTGCCTTCCTAACTCCAATTCTCTCTCTGCCTCCTACTCTATGTGATACCTTTGTGACTTTCTTCCTCTGGTGATTGGAGTTGTTTCATGGATCTCTTGTGAACCATTTGAAGATGTGCCAGGGGATCGGGCAAAAGAGGAAAATCTGCTTTGCTTTACATTTTCATCCCAAGATCCTCCAAGCGATGGAGAGCCTTCCATCTCTGCATTTGGCCTTTCTTCCCTGTGTGTAGTTGTCGAAATGCTATTGTCTGCTAAGCTTCCATAGGGCTCTACTATGCCTTCTTCTAGAGTTTCTTCATTTGATATAATTTCCCCTTCTTCTACACTCAAAAGAATGAACTGATTGTTTTTTGTGACCTCCTTTTCTCCCCGTTCTGTCTCTTTTCCTTTAGCTTTCTGTGGATCCTTTGGCTCAGGGTTTGAGGGTGTCGTTTTCCTTCCTTTTTTCACCTGATGCCACCCTTCATCTTAAGTTTTCTCCGAATTTTCTTGCACTGTTTTAGGAAAGTTTTTAATTAAGTGACCGTACTCGTGGCATTTCTTGCATTTGAACGACAGCTGTTCATAATCGACTTTTTGAGCATGTTCCCATCCATCCATGCAAAGGCTTACAATTTTCGGAAGCCCTTTTTCTAGATCGACCTCTACGCAGATCCTTGTGCAGGAGAAAAGAGGGCCTTTTGATTTTTCCTTATCTATATATTTTCCAAGAGAGTTTCCTATTTCCTGAAGAGTTTCATCGTTCCAACAATGTAATGGAAGATGAGGCAAACGAACCCAGACTGGGACTGCAGAGGTGACATCCTTTTCTGGATCGAACTTTAAACTCCAATAGATTAGGTATAGCCTCTGGGGGCCCATGAAGTAAGGTCCACTTCTGAATATTAGATCTTTGTCTTCTTTGTTTTCAAATAGAAAGTGAAGAATTCCTTGCCGCGGATGCAGTGTTGCATGCCCTAAGAGATTAGAGTCATCCAGTTTTTTTTCATCCAGAGATCCATTACTTTTGGAGATGGTCAGATTTCGGTAAACTGACCTATCAACCCCCACTCACTCAGTGCAAGGGCTTTCATCCTTGAAGCTGCCGACGTGATCTGTATTCTAGGAACATTAGTCTGCTTAACAAAGCCATCTCCTCCATCAAATGCGGAAGAGGGAGGCGACAACGTGGAGGCCACAAGGGCCCGAAATCTACATCCAGTGTCCTCCGTTGGTCTTCTGGGGTTGGATCCACAGGTGGATCCATCCCAATCCTGGCAAGGGAAAAAGCCTGCTTCTAAATCTGACTGTTCCTGAAGATTAATGATTTCCACGAGCCACTACTAATCTGTGCTTGGCTGAGAGTGTAGCATGCAGCATATGCATGTAGAGGGACTCAGATTGGGTGGATTGCGGGATAGAGAGCAGGAGAGCTCGATGCAAGAACTGTCTTCGCGAGATGCAGAGAGCTCAATCCCCAAACAAAATTAGATTCAATATTTCACTACGCATAAGACTTAGAATTGGATTTTGGTAACCATTTAACTCATCATAATTATGATGATTTAAAAATACTTCTCTTAAGACTTTTCAAACATATAAATAAATTTGTAAAATAAACCAAATAATTTTTCACTTTAAAAAAATGAAATTGCTCTTAATAAACTAAGTTGATGTAAATACAGGTTCAATAACCATCTTCATCATCCTCATCACATAATAAACTTGAGGAAGTAATGAGTAAAATAAAATTAAAAAAATCCATTTTTTTAAAATGAGAAGCCACCAATTTACCATGTGGCATTCAATGGAGTGGATGTAGGTGAAACTTGGGAATCTTAGACCATCAAGGACATGACAAAGTACACGTGGCACAACTAACACCATTCCTCTCACAACATGTCGAATAAGATACTTTTTAAGAGCATGGTGTGGTGAAGGACCACTTATGATACCATTTTTTGGGGGGACAAAATCATGAGTGGGGATTACGATTTCGTTAAAGCAACCATAACACTTTGTTCAATATCATCTCGATATTAATTAAGAAACAATTATTTTGGAGGGATTCTATGTTTTGGTATTCTTTCTCAAAGCTCTATTTAATTAGGGATTAATGGTTTAGTAATTAGGGATTAATGGTTTAATTAAATGAAATTCAATAAATTAATTAATTAACCAATTTTAATAAGTATACAATTTATAATTAAAATAATAAAATTTAGAATCCGTAAATAATTAAAAAATATAGATCATTGTATAAATAAATTATATTTGTATATTAATTTTTGAGTAAGATTTAACATGCTTTTGATTGGTTAAGATTTTGTTTTAACGGTTTAAGATCTAAAGACATCTAGTAAGAATGAAAAAATATCTAGTAAAAATGAAAAAGTTTGGAGTGTTTTTTAGTAATAATAATAAGTCAAATGTCACTTGCAAATAGTAACAAGGGGATGGTTGTCCTCCATGCTATTTGTTATGATATGTTTTGTCATCTTCTAAAAAAATAACATATATATATTTTGTTTTTCAATTCTTATATATAGAACCAAGCATTTCTTTACTTCATCTAAGGAAAACACTTGTAACCTTTAAGATGAAATGTTTTTAGTTCAATGTTGTGTTTACATACTAGCATAGATCCAAATCCTAGGTGAGAGGTCAAATATTTCGAGGTGAAAACCACTATCAAATATTTGGAGGTGAAAACTTCTATTAGCTTTGGTGTTTCCTATATATAGTCATTGATTTGATTCAAACTAAAAGAGACATCTTTTTATTTAAGGCCGACATATAATATTTTTATTATTAATATTTAATATAATTTATGGTCCACATATAAAAAAAAATTATTTTGTTAGGAACAAAGATTACAACATCTCCCCCATACATGGTTTTAAAACCATGTGCAAGGCCCTCCTAAAACCATAGGTTGTTTAGGAGGCTTGCACATGGTCTTAAAACCATTTGCAAGGCCCTCCTAAACCATGGGTTGTTTAGAAGGCCTTACACATGGTTTTAAACCATTTGCAAGACCCTCATAAATCATGTACACTAAAACCATAAGTTGTTTTGGAGCCCTTGCACATGGTTTTAAGGATAATTCAATTTTTTATTTTTCCCCATATTAAGTCATTTTTGAGGCAGACATTTATTTTGGTGGATAATTAAAACTTTTATTTTTTATTATTTTGTTAGTAACAAAAGTTACAAGATGGACAAACATTACAAGATCTCCTCATGACAAACTTAACAAGATCTCCCTCATACTGCCGGAGGGCCTAGGCTCAATAAATTAGAACCAAATTGTCTCAATAAATTAGAATCAAATTGTTTGTTTGATTTTTTCATAAATCATTAATTGTATAAAAAAAATTGGCTAAACATTTTAAGTTTTAAATTTTTTTCATTATTTTCCGTGGATATACATTTGATGAAATTTTCATAATTAAAATACTTGTTGGACACCCACGTAGATTATACATTTTCTATATTTACAATTACAACCCACGTTAAGCCCAAAAAAAAATCTACGGTTCCAATAATTACAATCCAGGTTACCCAAAAAAAATATAATCCAAAACACAAAGCTAAAAAAATTATTATCTAAACACAAAGCTTTAGCATAATAGGTATAAAGAGGTTATTCTATTTCGTCCTTAAATGTTTTGTCTTAAAATTGAGATAATTTGTGGGGCACTCTCCGCAAATTGAGTCCATAATCAAATCGTATCAAATAAAAAGAACACTGTATGCTTTTCGAATTAGAGTTGGCCCAACATGAATGTTGAGTGGATGGTGTATCTGTATTTATCTTAAAATATTTTTCCAGGTTGTTTAAATAGGGGATGATTTTTTTCCATATGTTGTTATATTTTTCTAGTTGTTTAAATAGGAGACGATTTTTCCTTTTTTTTGATTGGTTTTTATTTTTTGTAGTTATAATTTTTTATGGAATTTTAAGATTTGCAAAAACATTACCAAATCTTATAGAGTGATCTTATAGAGTGCAAGTGTTAGGAGATTTTTTTATTACACTATTTTAATTTTTATTTAAAATCAATTAATAAATTTTGTAATTTAAATAGTTGACCCTGTTTAGACGATGAAACTTATTTACTAAACAGACTTTTTCTCGGGAAGAGAACCTGTCAAATGGGTATCGTTGGATGAAAGATCAGGGTATCGTTGGATGAAAGATCAGACGATACCCATTTGACAGGAGAAAGGAAAATCTGTCCAGGGCTGTTTAGACTGCTTCCTTTTCTTTTACTTTTTTATGTTTCTAGGTATCTTTTCTTTTACTTTTGATGTTTCTAGATACCTAGAAATAAGATACCCTGTGAGTTTCACTAAGTTTCACACAGAGCGGGTCCCTATATATAGCTTGGTGTTGCCTTGCATGTTCTAGATATACTTTTACTCTTTTTGTGTGTTCTTACTCAGAGTCGTAGGTATTCCGAGCTCGCACGATGAGACACGGAAGACATGAAGTTTGGGAGCCGAAGAAGCGAGAAATAGAGGTAATGATCATTTCGGCTGAAGATCTGCAAGATGTTAAGAGAATCGGCAAAATGAAATGTTACGCGGTGGCATATATCGACCCTGAGCACAAGGCCACCACCCGCATCGATCATGACGGGGGAATAAACCCTACCTGGAACGAGAAGCTCGTCCTCGCTGCAGACGACGAGTTACTCTCCAATGTATTGGCGGCCATTACAGTGGAGATTTACAGCTACAGTCATATCAGGGATAAGCTGGTAGGCACGGCCAGGATCCTCATTTCTGACCTTCTGAAGGGAGGAGACCCCACAAATCCCTCCGACAACCCCATTCAGTGCATTGCTGTTCAGGTCCGGAGACCCTCCAGTCGTCCTCAGGGCATTCTCAACATCTGGGTTCCTCCCACCGGCAGGTTTCTTTTGCACACATCTTCTCAATCTTTCAGCAGGAAGGATAGTGACCAGGTTAGTTCTCTGGAACAGGAAGTCCACAACGGCGGCGACCAAGAAGTAAAAGAAAAAGGAAAAGAAAAAGAAGAGAAGGAAGTACATCTACACAGCAGCCCTGAATGGTCCAGTGGCAGTAATGCTGCTTCCCCTCGTTCTCTGCCTCCTCCTCCTCCCCCTCCTTTTCCTCCTCTGGAGATTAGGATTTCTTCTTCCCCTACCAAACAAGATGAATGATGTCCACACGTCTGTCTCCTATATTCCTGTACTGTATTATGTTATATGCATTGTCCGCATAATATCTGTATACAGCTCCTCTGAGGGCCTCCTTCACATTATGTTTCAGAAGCGAGGGTTTCAGTGAATAAGAACTAAATGCTTCTTTGTATGCACATTCTATTTCCTAAATACAGTCTGAGTTTATTTCTTGATTAAGTTTCAATTGTTATCTGATCACCATTAGCTTTCTCTGGCATTGGCAATAATTCGAGTGGGCTTCTACATTATTTGTATTTTCCTTCTTCGGTAAGAATCGTGTCCGATGTTATCTATTTTGGTTGGAGGTCATTTTTCCTGTCGCAGACGTTGCAGATCGACAGGCAGGCAGAAAAGATCCGTTAAACGAGAATCTTTATTTATTGTTATTGTTGTTGGACGGAGCGTCATCGACATGGTGATGTGGTGATGTGGACTGTGATGTGATTGACAGGCTCCGCACATAGAAGTGCGACCCTTGCTCAATTGTCCTGCTCTATCACGAACCAATTGATATAATTGACCTTTCTTATTATATACTTCGCACTCGATGAATCAAACATTTTCCAACTTTTGGGCTAGAATCCTTCAAGTGCTCAAAAGGATGTCTTATTTTCATCTTAAATAATAAGGGTCTAAGGTAGTGAAAGTGTTCTTCCCAAAAGTCCAAACGTTCTTCTTACAATACGGTATTATGGGTTTTGGCTTGCAAGTTTTGAGAGAGTCCATTTGAAGGGTTTGCACAGGCGGGTAGGGTTCTTATGGGTTTTGGCTTTGCAAGTTTTGAGAGTCGATATGAAGGGTTTGCGCAGGCGGCTAGGGTTCTTACTTTAGTTGTCATTTATGTATCTCATTCTTTCTGTGGATACCAATGGTTTTCTTGTTTCCTATCGGTGGCGTCAGAGGGCTTGCTGGGGATCTTTGCTGGTAGGGGTTTTTTGTTGGCGGCGACCCTCTACCTCTATGACTCAGTAAAACCTCACGTTTCCTTCTTCCGCGGCGGAGGCTCTCATCCTCTGTAGCACGAAATGTGGTGGCAGTAGCGGCAAGGACTCTCATCCTCTACGACTCAACCTATGGTGGCGACAGCAGCAACGACGACAGGTTTTGGTTCCTAGTAGTGTGTCTCCTGCAGCGGCGACTCTCAGAGATGTTGCAACGACGGTGCCTCGGTTTTGCTCTGTTGCGTTTCTGCAATGACTGTAGTTTGTTTCTTGGCGGTTGGTTTGTTGTGGGTTTGGCGGCATTCCTAAGAGATCGACCCCCATTGATTGAAGAGGAAATCATGCACGACGACCCATAGAGCTCCACCTACTGCGGCGACAGAGTTGACTGGGATGGCTTGGTTTTCCCCCCCTGGTGGGCGAAGTCCATTATGGTTCATTAGCTCTTACCTGGTATGGCGTGACTGCAGTGGTGGCTTTCTGGTGGTTGTTTTGTTTTTTCTCTTTTGGAGCAGTTTTTTTTCCCCTGCCCCCAACGCTTCTTGTTTAGTTGGAGTACTTTTTAATTTGGCTGGGAGCCTGGTTGTGGTTGCTCAAGTTGTTGATTGTGGTTGCTCATGTTGTTGAGCATTGTTTGTGGTTTTTTTACTTTGGTTGGGAGCTTGTTTTTGGTTTCTCAAGTTGTTGAGCAATGTTTGTGGTTTTTTATTGGATATGATACCTAATATCATTGATATGTATATGGTTACCTTTGATTCAATGAATATCAAGAAACTTCACTTTTTCTTCTTGAAAAAAAATGGTCTAAGGTAATGAGAACTAGGCGAGGAAGACATCATAGAGAGGGTTTTGAAGCATAAACCCTAAAGGTAAGGCGATGAGTAAGGTATTGTTAAAACCATATCCTCATAAATAAAAAAATTTGCAAGGTAAGTCTAATTTCGAAGGTAAGACCTAGCCATTCCAATCTCTCTCATTTTCATATCAATTTACATTTGACCACCTAGACTACCATTCACACCACCATGCCTTCCATTCCAATCTATCTTTTATTTTTAATATCAAGTGAAGTGATTGATATTTTCTTAAGTGTATCCAAAAAGTGTTGGGAAGGTATCTATATCAATCTTTGGGAGAAGATATTCTATACTCGAAGTTCACAACCTTCGCTTCCAAAGGAATGTATCTGTATGAACTACATTCCAACCTCTGGGTACATAGAAGAGATATTGGTTTCAATCATTGGTTACTAATCTATTAACTTTAAATAATCTGAGTTTTTGCATTATCTAAAGCTTTAAATCTCATTGTTTGCGTTGTTCTATTTTATATTACTTTGGCATTTGGGATGGTCTTATGATGGAATAGATCTATTTTAAATCATGTTATATTAAGTAATAAAAAATATAGGTTAGCAAAGATATATATGTTTTGATCCATGATTCCCTCTCTTGGAGCATAAGAGCACAAACCTTGGGTTGCAAAAAGGCTTATCTCAACTAATGTGAAACCTCTCTTTCATTTTTCCCACAATCACTCTTATTTGGCCCTTTTTATCTAATACTTCTCTATCATTCTCTCCACTATCTTCACCTTGAGTGTTGCGAACACAGGCCATATGTAGGGCACTCACACGAAAATATATAGTTAAAAACTTTAGAAAATAAATTGACACTTATAAATTTGCATAAAACGTAAAATCAAAGACATGAAAAACACAAGACTGCTATCAAATTTTGATCTGACCGATGGGATTTGAAATTCTAAGATTGATTATGTATCAATTCATTTAAATAACATTATCTACATGAAACATTGTTATCACAAAAATAACTTACCTCGAAATTAGCATTTAGTTTATTTAAAGGTTTTTCTTTGTAGGTATCATTGCCCTTGGTAAGGGGTTGTGTGTGAGTTACCATCAGTGTATACATCATATGACCATGGAGTAAAAATGAAGGGAGCTTTAGATTATCCATACACATGTTGTATTATATGGGAATGAAAATAAGGAGAGCATTCATTATTTATTGTTTTGTATCTAATTGACCTAGTTGTTTTGGATGCAATAATGTTCTAACTTCATTCAATAGACTATAAAACTTTATGAAGGATGAGATGAACGCGGGATTTCAAGGGGTATTAGTTTCTTGTATATGGCTTTTGGTAGACTTAGGATGATGAATTATGATGATATTGTGGACTAGTCGTTGAATCTATTAGATGGGGCTTAGATTTGTTGTATGAGGCTCACATTTTTTGTTGACTGGATTACCTTTTACTGGCATCGTGATGATAGATGATACAACAACATGTGGTTATTGTGTATAGCATAGTACAATAGTATTATAGGGTTATTGTGGATAGCAAGGATTATCAGAGGGTAAATTTGCATTCAATTTACAATGGTAAGTTTTTCATAGAGACATGCATGTTAGGTAGGGGTGATAGGTCTTAAAAGTGCTTTGAGTACATCTTTATGGAGTGAGGTTTTTGGAAAAGGTGTTGTTCATAGTCCCTTTAATTTGGTCATTTTTAAATCCACACAACCCCTACATAGGTCTAATATTGTCTTCTTCGGTCCATGTTTCATATGTGGAGGATCCTATGATGAAGTTTTTGGATCCTTTGGATGGAGGAAAACAATTATGGTTTACGGTAATATATATATGTTCCATAACTGAACCAAAGGATGGTTGAAGCAAGAGAGATGTCAAAGTCTCGTTCTAGGTGTATTGGTAACGAGAGGAAGTGAAGAAGTAATGGTGATTTTATTTCATGAATAAGGAAGAGGTGTGTTTGCAAGACGGGGAGCTCTGTCCATTTTATCTTGAGGGTTGATGTAAGAATGCATCAATTGTTGGGTTAGCATCACAAGGTTTGGTTGGTTGTTTTCAAGGATAAAGAATGTGTTATAACACTCCAATGGAATGGTTGAGCTAGGTCTAGAAATTGATCCTTGGCTATTGGATTTAGTTTCACCTCCGAGCCAAATAATGGATCAATTTTATTTATCAGATGTTGGGGATGTGGCAAAGATTCTAGGGAAAATTTGGCGATGGGATTCAATACCCTTAATCCTTAAGAAATGTTTCTCCATTCTTTGATGCTAAACTGGAGAAATATTTCATTATTCTAGGTAAAGCTCCGCAATTTTCCTTTGGAATTTTAGTCCATGGAAATATTTAAGGGGATAGGGAATCCCATTGTTGCTTTCATGGAGGTGGATATGAGTTACCTAGAGACAGGTATCATGACTAATGATTGAATCTTGGTTGGACTAAATATTAGGGAAGGGTTAGTTGAGGAAATGAATATTCAACACCGTTCAATATCCCCTTTAGATTTTATATTATTCCAATATCCCCTTTATATTGGTTAGTCATAGACATGAACACATAGTGGTGGATTGTAATCTTAAGATTAAAAAAAATACATGGGTTAAAAAGGGTATTTCTAAATCGATAGGGGAGTTTGGTAAATTCAATTGTAAGTATTTTAAGGAGGTTTGTTTGACTCAAGTGGATGAGAATTTATACTTAAATCTAGTGGATGAGGTGATGAATCTTGTTAAAGAATCTCAAGAGGTCAATGAAAATCAAAATCCCTCTAGTTATGATTCCATCCAATTCCAAGAGAATGCCTATGAAGGATTTGAGGTAGAGCCACTGATACAACCTAATTCTATCAAAATAGGTAATCCTAGTTCAAGGTATTTTCTAAAAAAATGGTTAATATAGGGGTTGATAGGGATTTGTGATAAAGTTTGAGTAAGATAAACCCCTCCTTTTTGTGCACTTTGGATGAAATGATTGAATGAGGTGGTATGCTCTCCTATAGTTAATGAGAATTCCTTTAGGGGGGAAGAATTTATCTATAGTGTCTAATATTCCAAATTGTAATAGATTCTTGAATGCCCCCTTGTCCATCAATGGAGGGTAGAAGAGTGTTTGAGGGTACCTCCAAGAATTTCCTTACACCTAGACCATTTGGGATCAAGACAATATATCAGGAGTGGAGGGCGGTCTAGAGTTGAATGCATTCTCTAGTCCTTTAGGGTCTAAAAGGGAGAGGAAATCATTTATTCCTATGGCTTAGGAAAAAACTAAGTTTTTTTGGGAAAACAACGTCTTATTGATGGCATCCTTAGAACAACCTATATCCTTGGGAAATATGCTCCATGGTTTTTATGTTGTTGAATGTGAAATGGATAGGAAATCCCTTAAAGAAATAGGTTGTCCATATACTTGTAGATTTCCAAAGTTGGATATTGTCTTACTACACGAGACAATGGGTGATGGTCATAAATGTGTCAATAAACTGCTTAAGTCTATGGAATATTGGTATTTTATATATATATATATATATCCCTTATAGGTTGGCCATGTGGTTTGATTTTGACCAGGAGGAAAAGTGGTTTAAAATGTATTATTCTATCTCTTTTTATCTAGGTCTAGATATAGTTCTCTATGCATAAGAGATCACAGTTTTAAACATATATGGGCCATATACAAATCAAGTGGTCTATTGGGATAATATATTTTCCAAGGGATTTCTTAGAGACATATTTCTTATTGTTGGAGGATATCTCACTTTCTTTTTGGGGAGGGCATACATATCAGCTCAAATGCAACTCTAGATGTACTCTTTGAGTTTTTTGTGAGAAAATTGGATGTTTTGTGTCTATATGATTGATTAAGTTGAACCCCATGTGGAGAAATATGCGAATTGGAGAAGGAAGAATAACTAAACATATTGACAATTTCTTGGTGAGGGATGATTTTATAGAATATTTTAGGTGGAGAGTTTGACCATATGCCTAGGTTTTTGGAAATTGCAAAAGCTAGAAGAAAAACCCTAGCCCATTCAAATTTAATTCAAATTGGATAATGGAGGAAGACTGTGTATCAATGATAAAGGATTCATCGACTCATTTGATGAGTCTTCCAAAGAACTAGTGGCCTTACAATTGTTAGGAATATAAAGAGCATCAAGCAATTATCAATATATTAGGCTCACAAGAAAATATATTTGAAGGATGATCATGTGTTAGTGGATGTGAAGCTTAGATGGAGGGTATGCATAATAGAAATTGGGTTGTTTTTCTTGATAAAGATTTTAGAAATGACGTAAAGGTGTTGAAGCAAAAGAGGAAAAGAATGTTAGCTGATAAGGAAGAAACTTGGAGTCTTCAGAGTAGGAACTTATGGTTAGCTAATGAGATCATAATACAAAATATTTTCTTAAAGTTTACATATCATCGAAAGAATGTGAATACAATTTGGTATATGCCAAAGGATGATAGGGATTTGGCATCTAGTTTTGAAGTTATTGGTCAACTATGTGTGAATTATTTCAAGAACGTATACAAATAAAGAAAACAAGTGACAATAAATAAGGTTGTTAAGATGACCACAATTCTTCCCAAGATTTGTGAATGAAGAAGATAATGATACATTATTGGAAGAAATGCATATGGATGGACTTGTCTTTTCATAGCTTTCAAAAGGATAAAAGTATCACGCATGATGGATGGTCTATATAATTCTTCTTGTGACTTTATGAGACTATCGAGGAAGACTTAATGTGGGTTATTGATGAATCTAGAGTTTCTAGAAGGATGTTAACAACCTCAACTCCACTTTCATAGATTTGATTAGAAAGGTTGATAATTCAATTATGTGATCAATACATACCAATCTCAATATTTAATTTCATTTAATATAAAAATTTATTACTTTAAGAGTCAAGTGGTTGTTATTAGAATCCATCACAAAGAAGCAGTTTCGCTTCTTGTCATGCAAGTAGATACATGGCGCTTTATGGGTAGCCAAGGAGGGTCTACATAAAATAAAAATAAAAAACATTTATTCTATGGTTATAAACTTGGACTTGTCGAAAGCTTATGATAGGGAAAGTTGGTTGTATTAAATTGAAGATGGCATTGATCTATTCGGGCTTTAATGTTGATTTTGTTAACAAGGTAATGAGTTGTGTATTCTTTTATGAATTCACTATCTTAATTAAAAAGTTTGTCTCAAGTCTTTTTAGGCTTGTTAGAGGGTTACAACAAGGATTCCATCTATCCTTGTGTTTATTTCTAATTATTGTTGAAGGTTTGAGTAACGCTCTTATTGAGGAAAAAATATATGGTTATTTTAAAGGTATATAAATCGATAGTAATATTTTCCTATCACATCCCATGTTTGTAGACGATATAATATTGTTTTTGTATGGTTTGAGGAGGGATTCCCTCAAGCTTAAATAGTTATTAGATGTTTATTGTATAGATATAGGAATGTTGGTCAATGCTTAGAAGCCATTAGTCTAGTTTTCTAGGATAGGTGCAGATGAGGATAGTTATTTTACTTAGATATTTCCTTTCAGATAGATCCATATTGAGGATGGATTGAAATGCTTATGGGAAAAGGGATTGGAATCGACTTATTGCTAGGAAATATGATTATTTGTATGGTATAAATGTTGGATACCTCAAGGAAGAAGGCTAGTTAAATATGTTCTTTAGGAAATCCCTATATGTTGGATGCCATTATATTTTATTCTTAAGGGGGTCTTAGAAAAGATCAGGAAATTGAGTTTATGATTCATTTGGTTTGGTAGTAGGGAGAAAACATGGATAGATTTGGTAAAAAGGAAAAATACTTCCCTTCCAAAACACCACGGAGGATGGGGTTTAAAGAATATTCGCCCTTTAATTAAGGCATTGGCTAAAAACTGTGTTTGGACATTGAATAGAGGAAAAGATATTTGGTGCCAAGTCATAATTCAAAAGTATATATTTCCTAATCCAATGGAAATTGAATTAGGAATCCAACTAACAAATGGAATAATGTTTATATTATTCAAAAGTAATGGTATTATCCTTCCCTTTAATAGCACTCTAACTAGTTTGAAGGATTGGAAATTGGACATGAGTGAGAATTGGCTCATACCCTTGGTTCAAAAGTGGCGAGGGTTATAAATTTATTGTTAGGTTGACTGAGAATATTCATAGAAATTATTATTATTTCCTAATAAATTTGTCTATCTAGAGTTAGCCACCATGCATAGGTAAGAAAGGAAATCAACATTCGTGGTTGGGATGGAAGACATGAGTGTTATTGATTGGGAGAGAGATATTTAATTTTAAGGTCTAGTCATGTGAAAATCAAGGAAGATGAGGATGATATCATATGGGGAAAAAATCCTTCCATAGAGATATATACTTTGAAAACAAATTGTTAGACTTCAAGTGTTGATGTAGGGATAGATGTTTCGGTTTGGTGTTGAAAGTGTGTGTGGAAGTTCAAATTCCCTTTAAAAGGTTGTGTCTTTGCATGGTTTGTATCTTTGTAACTTATATATTTTCATGGTTACAACACAAAATGCATTAAATCCTTTCAAATACTCATTAATAAATATAGGCTTTTATAATAAAGAAAAAAAATTAAAACTTAATAGTGCACTAAATGGATATACAAACAATGGCGCATCATCATACATAACACACATAATTCAAACGTTCATATAGTTACACTAATCCATTAGAGATATAAGAGAGAATTAATGAATCTAAATTGATAGTGCACCAAAGTAGTCTCAGATAAGTAATAATATAATATATGCATTTTTAAACAAAATTATAAACGCACCCAAGGCATTTTGTGCTACTAACTGCACTAGTGCATATGTATATAAGGGACATTTTAAATTTCAACTATTGAAATAAACATAGTTTTTTTTAATTCTAAAAAAATCCAAACATGTCACAATTCATTGGTATGTCATAACCACACAAGGGTGTTTATCTAAATAATACATCATTCCAGGTCTTTTTAAATTTATTCAGGTGCATTGTATTTATACAAATGCACATGTGCACCATACTATCAAACACACTCAGGTAGGATTGAATAAAAATATAATTACCAAATGATAATTGTATTTGTAAATAATTTTAAATGCTCGAGACCAAAGAAACATTAGTGCATAGATTATTTGTACGATTGGCCCGCCATTGGTGTTGTTTGAATTGTCACATCCTGCCACTCTTCCATTCACCAATGGATTTCAAAATAAGGGAAATGACCCCATTAGTTCATTGTATTTATGCAAATGCACCTGTGCACCATACTATCAGACACACTGAGGTAGGATTGAATAAAAATATAATTACCAAATGATAATTGTATTTGTAAATAATTTTAAATGCTTGAGACCAAAGAAACATTAGTGCATAGTAGTATTTGTACGAATGGCCCGTCATTGGTGTTGTTTGAATTGTCACATCCTACCTCTCTTCCATTCACCAATGGATTTCAAAATAAGGGAAATGGCCCCATAAGTTCTTTATTTGTTTGCATGGAAATCATGCATCCTTGTCTAACAAGATAAAATGTGTTTATTATCTCATTTAATTTTTTTAGCATATTAAAATGTCAAAATTTAATTTAATTTGATTTGTTTTTAAAGAATCAAGTGTGATCCATTCAAGCCGTCCAGATTGCACCGAAAAGTAGTGAATTTATATGGCACATTGCAATTGGCTCTTTAGTAGGTGCACCATCTACAATGTTCTCTTGTTTTATAAGCAGACCAACCCAACGAAATATAGGTATCCAAGAGGCTTGCCAATGTGATTTATGGTATAGAGAAGCATAGTTGATGATACTTTTAATTATTATAAATACACCATTAAAATGCATAAAATTCTGCACACAAGTCATCAACGATGCATTATTTGATGGATATGCACCACTTGTGGTGCATACAGTAATTTTACACACACTGCTGATTGTTTTACATGTGAGTCACATGTATTGTCATTGTGCATTATAGTGTACAGATGCAACGTTTGTAGTGCATCTATATAGACTAAATTGACCACTAAAAAAACAAAATTTAACTAAAATTTCAATCTAAATGGTGTGCATCAAAGAATATTGACATTGTATGCAGTGCATTGATTTATGCCAAACACGCCAATAAGATTGGTTATAAATATTGATGATGGTATATATTGTGTTGTCCTAAATGGCCCGTGCACTTTTGTATATATGGATGCACTGTCCATGGTGCATATATATCTAGTAAGTGCATTGCCCATATCTAGTACATCAAGCATGGCAATGCACATTATTATGATCCCCTATGCATATTGTATGTAAAAAAATGTTCTAAGAGTGTTATCTAATTTTTAAGGTGCACTAGTTGTGTTAGAAAAAATTTCAGCTTTCAATAAATAAAATTGGTCATTCAATTTGATTGTTTTTATGTTAAGTGTGTGTATGCCTAATGAAAGTAGTATGTGAAGCAAAGACAATTATGGAAATGAGATCAATATTAAACTAACCAATATAATTTTGTATGGGAATGGGAGTCCCAAGAAAGGGAGAGGGATTTGTACCCTTTTCTTATTATAGTGTAGACTCATCTCCTCTTGATGAATGTTGGCCTCCTTGAGTTTTATGAAGAAGATACATCCCTTAAGGGGATCATAGTTCTATTAAGGCAGTTGATCTATCACCAGGATCATGCCAAGAATTCCTTTAGTGCCATCCTTGATCTGTGGTATCATGCCATAGAGGAGAACATGTACTTCATAACTGGTATATCTATGAGAAGGGATGATTATCTCCATTTCCTCAAAATCTTGCTTGATATTGCGAGATAAAGTGAGTTGGATTATGTGTAGAGATATGTCAAAGATGACATAATTGACCCTAGTTATTTCTATGTTCCCGGTGGCTAGCTAGTTTTGCATTCTTTCAAGGAGAGGAGGTTAGGTGCCTCTCACTTTTGGTCTCGATAGTGGCACATTACACCTTTAATGGGTCATGCATTAGTTTCCCTCTATAATATAATGTAGAATGTTTAGTGTAGAGACTTAGAAGTATTAGGTGGTCTGTCATTTTTTTTGCAACAATTTTGTTAATCTCTAAATGATTGTCATTTTGTGTTTGAGGGGAGAAGGGGATTCCCTTTTGGCTCCTATCTATTTTTTTTAATTTTTTTATATGTTTCCAACTATTAGGTCATGATTTTAATACTTTTCTTGTAGGATGAGAACTAATGTTCTTATGCATATCCACTACTAAATAGGTGTGTCTAGCTCCTATAGCAATGTCTTGCCATAATCGACTCTTTCTTTTGATAGAAACCACAAACCTTGCTTTGTATCTTTTGATACTTTGTTCGGCGGTATACTCGATCTTGTAGATCTACTTGGAAGACTTTACAAAAAATTCCGGCCTTCATGTTTCGAACTCATATCCAAAAATCATTATGTATGATTGATTGGTACTTCTAGATCATATCATCCTTCCATTATTTCTTCTTGGGACATTCTTTCGCAAAGTGTCATTTCTTATCACAACTGAACTATTGAGCTATGATATGTTCTTCTATTCTTTGCGGAAATGTTCTTTGTTCTTTCTCTGTTTGGTATAAGTTGTTAGGGATTGATTTTCATCTCTTCTTCTTTTCCATCAATCAATCATGCATTTTTGCACATGTGCCATTCCTACTAGAACAACTCTCTTGACTAAATTTGGAAGACCATTTAAAGTTGTAATTTATGCTTCTGCTTCTTTGACATTGTCTTCAATGACTTATCATTGCTCCTTGAGATGAGATCTTCTTGTGAAGTAATCATTGAATGTTTTCTAACTTGCACCTTCACATTCTTGAGTTGAGTTCTCAAGGTCATCTTCGTACATGTTGTTCATTTCATCGAGCATATCCTTGGGAGTCTTCAAGGATGATACATGTGAGATCCAATGGAGACGGAAATACTCATATTTGTTTTGACTAGGTCCTTTTTTTGCTTTGCTTCAACTTTATCTCTGTCTGGATCCACAACTTCTTCTTTGACATAGTTATTCATGGCTTGCTTCTTCAAGTATGATAAGAACTCTATAATTCCATGCTTATAATTTCTTGACTCTTTCAATATTTTCCTCAAGCTTGGTACTGTTTGTCATCATGATAAAAAAGAGAACCTCAAATGGAAATAGAGAGGATGGAACTTACCAGTGAGAATGCTTCAACTTGATGCTTGCTTGAAGGATATTTTGGAAGACTTCTTATGGTGGACCTAGTTTCATAGAGAAACCCTATTTTTCAACTTAGGTATATTTCATATCTGATTGGATAGAAATATGTGCCTCCTCAAGGTGAGATGAGAAGCATACTTATTTTCCTAAAACTTTGGACATAACTGCAGAATATCCGATGGCCTAGTTTTCTCCAGTAGTAGTGTTAGGTCAAAAATTGAAAGTCCACAAAATGATAAACTTCTTACATAGACAGATGCAACCTCCTAGAGAGAATTTGATGGTCCTCCTTTTTCAACTGATTGATGGAGGGAAGTGCTCAGAACAAGAAGCCCTGGTTTTTTCTTTGCCTTTCTTCTGTAGAATTGACCGATCTTGTTTCTGCTATAGCTCTGAATTTTCGGCTCCTCAAGGTTTGAAACTTTGTCCTGGGGTATATTGGTCTGTATTATTTCCAACACCACAGGTTAGATAAGAATTGGATTTACCATGTGAGACTTATGCGAAGTTTCCCAAGGTGACTTATTTTAGGACTGTTCAACATAACGAACTTGTATGGACTTCCACGTGTCACTATTTCACATTCGGGTTCTGAAACTTTTAACACATACACTAAAGTTTTTTCTCTATATGAAAAATCTTGTTAAATTTCATTTGGACCTTCCTATCCCAAGATATAGTGATTCTCCCTAGGCCACATGTTTAAGGATGAATTATGAGAGAGGTTGGAACCCTGAGTTGTAGGAATTATTTTGCCCATAATATAGAGAATATGAGGATGAAACGTTTAAACAAGGTAGAATAAGCTTTTATATTCGGCTTGTCAAAGTTTCATCTCTTGATAATTTTCCAATCCTGAGTTATAGTGAAATTCCCAACATGGCTAGTTTTTGTCTTCTAGGGTTTTCAAGCATGAAACCCTAATCTTCAGTAGTTGTAGTTGTAGCAGTGTTTTGGCTGCACAAAGACTTATTTTAGGGTGGCTCTGATATCATGTTATATTTTTAATGGTTATACAAGATCTAAAGAATTTAGTATCATAACATCATAACCATAAGAAAAAGGATGACTGAAAGAAAGACAAGTACAACAACACAAAGATTTTTCTCGTGGAAACCACAAGGGAGAAAACCCTGGAAAAATTCCTCAGTATAGAATTCAACCAAGTACAATGTAGAACCCCAGCACCAAGAATAGTTGCTTCATATTCTACAGTAGACTCTTTCTCTCTCTCTCTCTCTTCAGCATAATACTTCAGTGTAAGATGTGTGAGAATGAGAGAGTGCCTCAACTATTTATATTTATTAGGTGAGTGCCTCAAATAACTAACTAGGCTGGCCAGGTTCCCTAATTAGGGCCGGCCTACCTTGAGATACTTAAAATATATTTTATATATTACTTTTGTGGGTACTATTGCCTCGACTTACAACAGAGGGTTCTCCTCATGACTTTTACATGACCAATTACATCAAGGACATCTCTGAATGGAGGAATAACATATCCGAAGGAGAATACAACAAAAGTAAAATATAATATATTCTGAAGTTACAATACTTTAACATATACAACCTATAAAAAATTCTACTCAACCTTGGAAGCAGATGTGGAAGGGAACTAATTTATGGAATATGCATTTTTATCAACTGTAACACCTCGATTTTGACCTTGTTTTTGCATTAAATATATATGATGTAAATATTGTATGGAATCATGGCAAGGAGCTCAAGTCCAAGGCCCTGCCATTGATTGATGTTTTGTGTATAGGTGATCAAGGTTGATGCCTATCATTTATGGTTCTAAGTCAAGCACAGTATTTAATTTTTGGACATCATATAAATATGCAGTTTAATTAAAAACCCACAACCAGCTATGTCAGTGCAATAAATAATGAGATGGGGGCATGATTTCCTAAGGAACAGGGAGGGGGAATGTTTAACCTTGAGCTTGTGGGGAAAATCCATGTGTCAAAAAAGAAACACCCAAAAACATATGCTCATTACCCTCATGCACTCACATTTTCATCTTCCCTCATGTTTTGGAGAGCGGCAGGACATTTTAATCATCCATCCTTCCCATTTTCAGTTTTTTTCCTCGTTGTGCATGCGCAATCCATCATTTGGCTCTCACCAAAATGTTGTGGGGGGTTCTGATCGTTCTTGATTCCATTCTTTTCATGCACATTGTGCATTCGTCCTGCTTGCAGAACCGTGTTTTGTTCTGAGTTATTTGCATGTTTTTACCATCCTCAACCGTGTTTATGAAAAAGAGTGGTCATCTATGGCTTCCTCAGTGTTGTTTTGCAATGGTCTCCTCTGTCACAAAGTGAGTGGAAACCTGGTTTTCTGTGCTAACATTGTGGTTTGTTGTGTGTGCATATTTTTTCCTTGGTCTGAACTGGTTTGGAGTGGAATTGGATTTGAACTAGCTTGATAAACCTAGTATAGGAAGGAACCTCACAAATAGATCTAGAGGGGTTGGTTTTATTCTTTGCACACCCTGAACAACACTGGAAGGGAAGGCATAGCCTGAGCGACTGTGTAGCAGAGAAGGGGATGCTTCCTTGTGTTAGGTGTGTAGATGTTTTAGAAGCCAAGCCTAATCTAATGCAGGTGTCCATAGCTCGGTGGTTGAGATCACTAGCTTAGCAGTTCAAGTTTTCTAGCTCCTTTGCATCTTGATAAACCCATTTGTTAGTTGGCTTGGCTGATCCTTAGTGCGAATGTTGGATTGAATTACTGCAGTCTGATAAACCTAGTAGTATATTGGCTTGTTTGGTTGCAGCTTGATAAACCCTATTGTGTTGGCTTGGCTAAGTTTTTTTGTATTCTTGGCTATGTGTGAGCCTGCTAGTGTTCCTTATTCCTTGTGGGAATCATGCCCAGCTCGGGGGTGGCAGTGTTGCTAAGAGATTGATGAGCGCACTGGCCTATGGTTGGGTGGAAGGTTGCAGCGACGTAGTTGGTTGCAGGACAAACTTCTTTTAAGATAAGTATTTCTTGTGTGCAATCTCTCCAACTGTATCTTGTTTGATGAATTGCAATGAACATGTTGAATGTATTTACTTCCGCTGTATAATTGCAATTGTATGCATTTGTGTATGTTTATTTCAATGAATTTTTTTTATGTCATGGGAATTAGATGGTCAGATTAGTGATGGCCTGAATGATCGAATCGGCCCAAGAATTTTGTTAGCGGGTTGAATTTCCGCAGAAATCTCCTTCCGCAAATTTTTGAATTTCCGCAGAAATATCCTTCCGCAAATTTTCTTTCTGCAACTCTCATTTCCACATATAGGATGTGGGATGCAGGATGTGGAAACGACCTTTTGTAAACTCTAATCCCCATATATTTTCCTTCCGCAATTCTCCTTTTTGCATGTGGGATGCAGGATGCAGCTCCACGGTCTTTATTTCCGCAACGGTCTATTTCGCATACGGGATGCGGGACCGCAAATTCCATATTTCCTCGATTCTACAGACTCAGGTTTTATGCACTGTTGATTCTTGCGGGTTGTTTCTCAACCGTGGATCTGTTCCCAGACGCGGAAAATATTGTGACCATTGATTTTCGTCGCAATTTTCTCCACTGTTCGATCTCCTCTGAGATTTTTCTTCGTGGATCATCGAATTGAGCACTGACAAAAGCAATTTATCTACTATTGGGAAGTTGGGAAATGTATACCCATACTTGAATAGATTTAACTTCGAGCATATGGATGCACATTCATCAAATGTGTGGAAGTATGGTCACGTTTCTCCTCTAAGGCGTGAGGGGACGTGACATAAACCCTTACAACATCAATACCATCCTTCTCAACAATAATATCCTTATAACTCTTCCCAACAATATATTGAACAACCAAGTCCTCAATCTTATATATACCAACAACCATACCCTTCATCGTTTCCACATGAATATCCTCAAACTCAGCAGCCCTATCCATTCCCACTACCACCATTAATTCAATCATAACCCTTATCCCTTCCACCCAACCAACCACCTCCTCTTCCTACCCCATTACCATATCAACCACTTCTAAACCCTAATAGTAAAAAATTATAGTTAGTTGATACTAACTATCCAACTAACTATAATTTTTTACTAACTAGTTAGTATCAACTGAGGTCTGGAAGGACACTTAAAACTCCTTCCACTATAGTTATAAAAGAAATAGAAAATTCAAAAAATAATGATCAAAAGGATTATGGGGAAGAGCCTAAAGTAACAAATCCCAAAGAACAAATTATTCCTGTAAAAAAATTGCATCCTCGACAAGATTTTTCTAAAATGGACATAACAATTCCATCAATGTTGGCCCCTTATCCTAAGAGGTTCACTGTACCGAAACCTATTCCTATACATGATTATGATTTCTTAACCAAGCTTAGGAATGTATGAATTCGAATCCCTGTGTTACAAGCAATTAAAGACATTCATATCCTCACTCAAACAATCAGAGAACTTTGTGTCAAGAAACTGGGAAGGAAGAGAAAATACCCCCCCACCATTAAGCTAGGAAGTCATTCTGCAGAGATGTTATATGGAAAATTGGTAGTTGAGAAATATAAAGACCGTAGAAACCCAGTAGTTGCAGCTTATATTAAGAACATTCATATTTCCAACACATTGATTAATCAAGGAGCCTCGGTAAATTTGATGACCACTGCAACTATGGATGAATTGCAACTTGTACACTTCTGTCCTACTCTTACCATTTTGGAATTAGCAAATCAATCTAAAGTCACATGTGAAGGTGTGATTGAAGATGTGGTGGTTACCCTGGACTCCTAGTAATATCTCGTTGATTTCTTGGTCATAATACCTAAGTCTAGCTTTGGAGGTCACCCCATCAATTTGGGAAGGCCATGGTTGGCCACAATTGATGCTCTCATTGGCTTTTGATGAGGTGAAATGACTATTTCAAATGGGGATTCAGTTAAAAATATTTCTTTATATCCTCCAGCCCAACCTATTCCATAAAATTTCCTATGGTTAAAAGAGTTGGATGGTCATTACAATGAAACCGTTCATCCTTCCCTAACAATTGAAGAATCTATGAAACTTAAAGCCACCACTGCAGAAAATCTAATTAAGAATTGTATTAGTAATCCTGATTTTCAACAAAAATTGAAGGACCTAGTTCTTTATTAAGATAGGATAGCTTTGATTATCAGTTAGGACCTGAATTTCAAGAAATTTGTATTGTGAAAGTTATTTTCTTAGTCTTCCAAGCATATTTTCTTACTTATTTTGATCCTAAAACCTTTGTCAAGACAATTGAAATTATACCTAGTAAAAATTTGAATATAGGTGTTGATTTGACTCTTTTGCAGGAGATTGAATTAGTACAAGTATTGAAATAATTCTTTGATGGTTTGTGTGGGACTATATTGACATGAAGGGGATCCATCCTAATACCTACAGTCATCATATTTATATCCAGGAGGGGGGAAAACATCTAAGGAAGACCCAATGTGGGATGAATCCAACTTTGAAAGAGATAGTAAAAACATAATTGAAATAGTTATTAGATGTTGGATTCATATATCCAATAACTGATAGTCGACGTGTCTCACCATTAGTCATAGTTCCCAAGAAAAATGGTAATTGGAGGGTATGCGTAGATATAGGGAACATAATAAAACTACCCTTAAGAACCATTACCCCCTACCTTTCATTGATCAAGTCTTAGACACTTTAGAAGGAAAGAAGTTGTTTTCTTTCTTAGATGGGTTTAGTGGATAAAATCAGGTCATCATCGCCCCTGAATACCAAAACAAAATAACCTTTACTTGCCCTTGGGGCACATACGCTTATCAGGTGCTACCTTTTGGTCTTTACAATTCTCCTACTACGTTCCCAAGAGTTGTGCTTGCTATTTTTTTTGACTTGATCATGAGGGAGTAGAATTTCATATGGATGATTTCACTGCATATGGTGGAAATTTTAAAGAAGCTTCGATAAATTTGAAAAAGTACCTAGTATGGTACAGGGACAACCATATCGCACTTAGTAATGAAAATTGTTTCATGATTTTAAAAGAGGAATTGTCTTGGGACAACATGTGTATGCACAAGGGATCCAAGTAGATCCAAGTAAGGTCCAAGTTATTGTTAACTTAGCAGTTCCCACCAGCCCAAAGAAGGTAACAGTTTTTCTATGTCATGCAAGATATTATAGACACTTCATTGATAATTTTACAAGGATTGCTTCACCTTTGTTTAAACTGTTGGCCAAAGATGCCAAACTTCAGTTGGGATGAATAGTTGTAATCAACATTTGAAACTCTTCAAAAAAATTGTCTTCAAAACCTATTATCAAAGGTCCTAATTGGACTATATCTTTTCATATCTCCATGGATGCTTCTGATGTAGCTATTGGTGTAGTCCTTGGACATCAGTATGAAACAATCACATATTTCATTCACTATATCAGCAAGAATTTGACTCATGATGAGTCTAACTACACAATAACTGAAAAAAGAGTTTTTGGATGTTGTTTATGTTATTAGTAAATTTAGGCGCTATATTATTGGTTATCATGTTTATGTGCATACTAATAATTCTGCAATCAGATATTTAATGAATAGTCCTATAACTAATAGATAGATTACAAGATGATTTTTTCTTTTACATGAGTTTTACATTACTATAGTTGATAAACCTGGAAGATAAAACTTGGTTATATATTTCCTTCTTAGTTACACAACGAAGGTGAAGTTGTTCTAGTAGAAGATAGTTTTCCATATGAAAACATTTTTGTTGTTTCTGTCAAGTTACCTTGGTTTGTTGACATAGCTACTTATCTTTCAACATGATAGTTTCCTAATCATTTATCTCCTAGGGAAAATAAGAAAATTATCAAAAAAAGTGCATTTTATTCTTGGGTTCAACATGATTTGTTTTATACTAGTCTTGACTTGGTTATTCGTAGGTGTGTTCATGAGGATGAAATCTTTGATATTATAAAATCTTCTCTTGCTCTTGAGGTTGTTCAATGTATACATATTCTTCTCTTACTCCATTTAGGAAGGTTGTCTTTACATCCATATGATGTAACTTCCACTTCATCGTGGATGACAAGGAAAGGATGGTTCCAATTGAGGTGTACCTTGCTATTGGTGCAAAGGTCTCCTCATAGTTGATTCCTTCCTTCCAAGAGAATCCATGAGCTATGAATATTTCCATGTAATTCTCTATACTGACACTTGTTGAATGATTTGTTTTGTAGATCCATTTAGATGATACTATTGACTTTCTCTTTGGTATTGGTATTACTTCCCATACATCATTATTTATAATGGATTAGTATTCCTTGACCATGGCATATACCCATTCCTTTTGCTTTATTGCTTCTTCAAAGAATGTAGGTTCTTTGTCAACAAGACTGCACATCAAAGCCACATAATTGGGGTATGGATTTGGCTTCTTTATTTCTCTGATGGCTCCTTCTGGAACACCATGTCTTTCTACTTCTTCAACAACTTCTAATGCCAAAGTAGGCCTTCTTTTGTGTGAGATCATATCACTAGGAAATTCTTCAGATCTTTGGGGTTCTATCATGTCATGGTCCTCGGGTATCTGTTCTTCCTCCTCATTTCTAGATGGTTTAGAAAATTCTGTAGCTCTAGGAGTTTCATGCTCCTCTTCAAATTCCTTTTCTTTCCTTGATTTTCTAAAGTTTGTACCTTCATCAAAAGTAACATCTCTGCTTATCTCAATTTGACGGTATCTTGGGATATATATTCGGTAAGATTTTGATTGCTCACTATATCCTACAAACAATCCCTTCTTTCCTAAAGGATCCAATTTTGATCGTTTCTCTTTGGGAATGTGTATGTATACCGAACAACCAAATATTTTTAGGTGACTCAATTTAGGATTTTCTATGGTAAACACCTCATCTAGAGTCATATTCCCAAGGACACTGTGGGAGATTCTGTTCTGCACATATACTGATGTCCTAGTTGTTTCTTCCCACAGGTACATAGGTATATATTGATCATGGATCATGGATTTTATAGCTTCCATGATAGATACATTCTTCCTTTCTTTCACACCATTTTGTTGGGGATTATGAGGAATGGTGAGCTCCCTCTTAATCCCATCTTCTTTGTAGTACTCATTGAATTCACCTGATGTGAATTATCTTCTATTATCTATTCTTAAGATATTGATCCTCTTTTAAGAGAGGTTTTCTACAAGAGCCTTAAATTCCTTTAACTTCGAAAATAATTCATCTTTCCTCTTTAAGAAATAGATCCAAGTTTTGCGGGAGTAGTCATTAATGAAGGAAGCATAGTAAACATACCCACGTAATGCAGTAGTTTTCATTGGTCCACATACATATGAGTGGACAATGTCTAGAATCTCTTTTGCTTTACTATTATTGCTTGGATAAGGGTTCTTGGTATTTATTCCTTCTGCACATCAATTGCACACTCCTTCATGGTTTACATGAATCTCTAGAAAACCTATCACCACCTTGCTCACAATTGGTAATTGCCTGTAATGTACATGAGAAAGTATTATGTGACATAACTCACATGGGATTATGTTTCTAGTCATCAAGTTTAAGTCTACATGCCCCTTTAATCTGTAGAGTCATAATTATTCAACTCCAATCACTATTGCATCATCTATATTTTTTCCTTTTGTCCACATGAGGACTTCACCATCTACAAAGGAAACTCTAAACCTTTCTTATCTAAGGCTGGGATAGAAAGGATATTCTTCTTTAGTCCTAGGACATAAATGATATACTTCATCTTCATGGACTTTCATGAGTCCAACCTATAAGAGGATTCTCCCATCCCTTTGATGGGATATCAGTAATCATCTCCAAGCATTGCTTTGTGTGGGGAATCATTATGTTCAAGACAAGCGAGTGAATCCTTGTAACATGTCATGTGCTTGGAGGAACCACTATCTACTTGAGAAGTATCATTACCAGGTGAGACTGAATCTATCACCTAATGAATCTATCATAGGAATATTCATCTTCTTTAGTTATTTCTTCTTCTTTTTTATCATTGTCTTCAGCTGCATGGGATTGGACTATTTTCTTCTTATTCTTGAGTTGTTCTACCCTCATGGGAAAATTTATGAAGATCTATCCCATCGTGTGACAACTGAAGCATTCATAGCCTAAGAAGTATTTCTTGAACTTCTTATTATTCTTAAACCCTTGAACCTTTCTGGTGTAACACCCCGGTTTTGACCTCGTGGTATTGAATTGCATATGATGTAAATATTGTATTTAATCGTGGTGTGGAGCTAAAGGAAAATGCCCCACCATGGATTTAGTGTCTTATGTATCGGCGATTAAAATCGATGCCGATGGTTTATGTGCTAGCCAGGAACGATATGTTTGAGACATCATGTAAAATGCAAACTAATAAAAATACCACAACTAGCTATGCGCTGCAACGTTAAAGAGATGGGGGCATGTTTTGACAAGGAATAGGGAGGGGGAATTATTTAGACCTTAAGCCTATAGGGAAAATCCAAATGTCAAGGGAAAACCCATCAAGTTGTCAACCACCCATTTTGTCCTTTTGTTCCCAGTCATTAGAAGGGGTTGGGGAATTCATTGCATGGAAATGGGAAGAGTATGGGAAAAAAATCGAATTGGACAGAGCACCGATTTTTGAAAAACATGTTTTGACTTCATGGGAAATAAAGCACCCAAAATCATATGCCCATTCCCTCATGGATTCACGTTTTCATCTTCCCTCACATTTTGGGGAGCTGGGGGACGTTTTTTATCATCTATCCTTCATTCACTGTGCGGGGGGTATGCTCATCATCTTGGTTCATCCCAACCTGCAAGCAGAACCGTATCTTTGCTCTGTGTTATTTTGTTATGAACTGTTTACCCTTATCCAACAGTCGTGAGCCTCATGGCCTGAGTGATTTATTATTTTGATGAGCGATTGGGCGGTGGAGATCACTCGATTTTATGAAATAGTGCTCCTCCGAGATTTCCCCAATGTCGTCGAGCATCAGTTCATCGTTATAAAAGGTAGTATGATTTACCTAAGTCATGGAAGGTGTTTCCGCAGTGGTCTCCTCTATTGTAGAGTGAGTGGAGCATGTTTACTATGTTTTACCTTGGGATTGTTGTGATGTGCACCCTGGTTTGGGTCAGATTTGTATGCAATAATTAGGGGTGGAAGAGAAGAGGAATGGGCTTTTTAAACTAGTGCAGAGAGGAACCTCATGAAAAGATAAGAGTGGCTAGTAAATCCTCACTGCACGGCCTTGAAGAGCACTGGAAGGAAAGGCATACCCCGAGGGACTGTGGAGCAGAGAAGGGGATGCTTCCTTGTGTTGGGGTGCAGTTATTGTGGATACACAGCTAGATAGATCTTGTGTAGGTGTCCCTAGCTCTTGAATGAATGAATAGCTTAGCCTTTCTACCTTTCCACCGCCTTAGCAGCATGTTAACACAAGGGATATTGGATTGGATGGTAGCCTGTTAACCCAATTGGATCTTGGCTTGGCTATGTCTTGTTGTGCACTTGGACTTGTGTGTAATCCTTGGCTGGACAGCCTGATAAACCTAACTGTGTTGGCTTGGTTGAGCTTTTGTTGTATCCTTGTCTATGTGTGAGTCTGCTAGTGTTCCCTTATTCCTTATGGGAATCATGCCCAACTCGGGGGTGGAAATGTTGCTGAGAGATTGATGAGCACACTAGCCTATGGTTGGGTGGAACATTGCAGCAACATAGCTGGTTACGGGACGCGCTTCTTTCAAAGATAAGTATCTTTGTGTTAATCTTTGCATTTTTATTTAATTAATGAAATATTATGAACATGCCTAATGTGTTGAATTGATGAATTTCTTCCGCTGTTTAAATTAAAATTGTATGCATTTGTGTATGTTTTCTTTCAATGCATTCTTAAATTACGTTATGGGGCTTAGATTTCCCGGATTGGTGATAGCCTAAATGATCAAATCTATCTAATACTTTTTCTGATAGGTTAAATTTCCTGATAGAAATATTCTTTCCGCAACTTGTGGGATGCGGGATGCAGGATGTCGAAACGTCCTACTATAAATTCTATTCCCTGCCGATTTCCTTCCGCAACTCTCCTTTCTACAACTTGCAGGATGCGGGATGTGGCTTCACAATCTCTATTTCCGCAACGAGCTATATCCGCAATGGTCTATTCTGCATGTGGGGTGCAGGATTGCGATTTTCCCACATATCTCCTTCCACAACTCTCCTTTTCACAACGGTCTATTCCACATGTGGGATGCGAGACCACAGTTTCCATATTTCCCTGATTCCACAAACTCAAGCTTTCCGCACTGTTGATTATTGTGGGTTGATTCTCAGTCGTTGATCTGTTTCCGGATGCGGAACAGATTGTGACTGTCGATTTTCGTCGTAGAATTTCTCCATCATTCGATCTCCTCTAAGATATTTCTTCGTAGTTCTTCGAATTGAGCACTGACAGGATCAATTTCTCTGCTATTGGGAAGTTATAGAATTTACACAGACTTGAATAGATTGAACTTCGAGTTGGATGCTCCTGCATCAATTAGATAACAATAATGATCACGTTCCCTCTATGGTGGACGTGAGGGAACTTGACACCTGGGAGGATGATCATAAATATTCCTCTTGTTATTTCCTTCGGTATGGACTGCCAGGGATTAATCTTCACTTTCATTTATTTTCTATTCTCTGACTGTTATTATTTCTTCTTCTTGAACACATTCTTCCCATAACTTTCAAAACTTGGTCATCTTTCTTCTGCAGCATATTTCTCGAATAAAATATTCTCAATCTCTTGGAAGACCATTCAGGGTGGTCACTACAACTTATGCATCTTCTATCATGTCACCTATAGCTTCCAGATGCTCCTTGATTTGGGATACTATTGTGAAGTATCAATGTATGGTTTCTGACTTCTCAGCCTTCACACCTTTGAGTTTATTTCCCAAATTCATCTTCATGTTGATATTTCTTGCTTCGAATAGGTTGGATAGGGAATCAAACATTTCCTTTGGTGTTCTGCTTAAAGATACTTGAGAGATCAACTTATCTTTGATGGAGTCATATATGATTCTTTTAGCCTTGATCACATCCTTATTGTGCTTGGCCTTAGATTCATCTCCTTTTAGTTTTGCAACTTCCTTTTTTATGAATCCTTCTAGGCCATTCTCTTCTAAGATGAGCATGATCCGGTACTTCCATGCTCTTAAGTTCTCAACACCCTCAAGCTTCTAATCCATCTTGGTATTTGTTTTCATCTTTATCAGAATGATAACCTCAAATGGAAATAGAAAAAACAATACTTAGTTGGAGAAGACTGCTCCTGGATGACCTTCTTTGGGATAACTTAGAGTTTTATGGAAAAAACCTAATTTTCCAGTTGGAATCACTTGTAGGGCCGAGGGGTGGAAGATATGTGCATCCCCAAGGCATGATAGACTATATCTTGCTTTTTTTGAGATTGATGATGGAACCTCAAGGAAATCAAATCCCAGTTCTTCCTGGTAGTAGTGTCAGGCCTAAAAATGAAACTTCTCGAAATTTAGTTTTTTTCCACAGGAAGATGCATCCTCCTAGGGTGAGTTGAGTGAACCTTCTTTTCTAGTTGATCTATCGAGGGATTTTTTTGGAACAATAAACCCTATCTATACAATGTCTCCTTTCTGGGTGGCTCTTATACCATGTTAATATTTATTAATTGCTTAGACAATATTCTAAAACAATTTACAATGGTAGGATTGTTGAAAGAACAACAAGTATAGTCACACAAGAGAACACAAATATTTTTCCTGGGAAACCCTCATGGGGGAGAAAACACAACAAAAAATCCTTAGTATAGAACTCAACCAAAACAGTGTAAAACCCCAAGACGACTTCTCCTCTCTCTTTCTGGCGCACTTATTGTTCTCCCTCTTGCAAACTTGCTTAAGTGAAGTGAGTACAAATGAAGGAGGTGCCTCCCTATTTATATCTGACTCTTGACTAGACCTAAACCCTAACTCGACCGACTTGTCTAATTTATAGGGCCGAATTTACTAGTAAGACATCAAAATAATATTTATTATAATGACTCAAGGGTACTATTGAACTGAATTACATCCGGAGGTTTACATTGATTCTTTCAATGACTCTTACATGACCAATTATATCAGTGACATCTCTTGAAGGAGGAATACAATTAGTACAACTAGAATACCTTATGAATCTACAATATTTTAACACTCCCTCTTAATTGTTTTAATGGGAAGGGGGATGTAATACCCTAGTTGTTAAGCCCCATACTTATGAGTATTTGTTTGTTAATAGGACTATGGAATCCATCATTATTATTGTGGTTGTTATTTTTAATTAAATAAACAATTGGCTCATCATACACAACTAAAAGAGTATGGAAGGCCATGGAATTCATAGTGTGAAGGGGAATTGGGACATTCCTAGCACTTTAGAACTTGTTTTTGTTCATCCTAGTTCATATTTGCCCCTTGGTGACTTTTACAGTCGTTGGTCACCCAAACATTGTACAATAGACCATATTTTATTATTATTTTGGACTATGGAGTTATTATTGCAACTTATCTATGACTTAATGTATCCCCCTTGTCTAATGCACCCTCCTTAGATGAGAGATACTATTTTGTGGGTCCCACTTACACTAAGGCACCCTCTCCCTAGATTCTAGGAGTTGTAATATAGATTTTAGCTTCACCTCCTCAATCTTTGCTTCTACCTCCAAAAGTGCACCGTTACTCCCCAAATATTGCTGGAGTTACCTATTTTGTGCTTACAGTTCATTGATGATCCTGTTGGACCCACTCTTCCACCCCTAATGACTAGTTCACCCTCCTCGATATATGATTGGCCTCCACCCCTTAGGTTTTGGTTACTCCTCCTCATGGTGCTAATTTGGGAAGGGAATATCCAAACTAAGTCATCACTCCACTAGTTAAAGTTAAGTATCCATGATGAAGCCTAAGCTTACCTCTCTCTAATTTAAGTTGATCCCCTTGGGTTAAAGTTGGCCTCCTTCTACTATAAATTCATATACTCTCTCCTTGTTGAAGCTAATCTTGAGCTTTGGATCACTTGACATGTGCTATCTTACTATTTTGTGAGTGTTGACAATAATGATATTGTGTTGCGACTTAGTGTTTAGTGGTATTCTATCATAGAGTTAGTCTATTGGATGATTCCCTTTTTTCCTTATATTTAGTGCATCACAGCCTTACCATAACAAACATGTACCGCTTTTGAAGAATACGAACCTGCTGCAATGCCTTTACCACTAATTTATTTCTTACATCACCACCTTCAATACCAGGTACTGTATCGGGTTTAGGACCTTACCGACGCTACCAAGTACTTTATTGGGGTTAATAACCTTTACCCATGACCTCTACCATGAGGATATAAATAGAGATAGATGGTGGCATAGGACAGGCAGGATTGGTAGAGGGACAACAAATATGTATGCTGCTACCGCCTTTACCAGGAGCAGAGATATCTTTTATTGTGGGGTGAGGTAGGTATCCAAGATTGGCGGAGCTTTTTTCCTCTCCTTTTAGTCGAGGCTATTTGTGCATCCTCAATCCCACCCATTATATATAGAAAAGGTTCACTCTACTACCATAGGTTCTTGCACAGGAATCCAAAAAATGGGATGGTGATATCTTGAGGGATGAGTTAGGTGAAGGGAATCACATACCATAGGCAGTGGAGACAAATAGTAAATTAGTAGTGGGAAGTATTATGGTTTCTTAGAATAGGATTTTTTATAATTGTTAGAGTTAGTGTGCTTCCGCTAGTGTATATGTGGCCTCAGTTCGGAGGTGACCTATTCAAGTGAGTTTCGACTTGATTATGTTTATGGCTCGATGGAAAGTTTTCTTGATGGAGCCAATTGCCTTTTTTTGAATATAAGTATTTTCTCATATGTTTATTCATGTTATTTTATTATCTATATGTTCATGTGGAGGTTGATTTGTATCGTGCTTATTCTAATGGATTGTATTCCAAGAATTGTATGCAGAATGGATGGCCTTCATACATTATAAATATAGATTTCTATGAATATTCTATTCTATACATTCTCTTATTTCTCATAATTCAAATGGATATAGGTGGCATCCATCATTTCTCTTATTTCTCATGATTCGAAGGGATATAGGTGGAATCGATCCTTTCTCTTCTTTCTTATGATTCGAATGGTTGTAGGTGGCATCCATGAGATTTGATGTATTATGCATTTATATGGTTGTAAATAACAACCATAAAAATATGTATTATTAGTGTTGGATGGATGTAGTTAGCGACCATAAATCTAATTTTTATTAGTGATTGATGGTTGGAGGGAGGGAATCCATAAAGTTTAATTTTACTAGTAAAATATGCTTGTAGGAGACATCCATGGAATATGATCTTGAAGGTTGTAGATGGCATCATGTATATCCATTTTTTCCATGATTGCATGGACTGTAGATGGTGGCCTATGGATTTTTCCTTATTGTTGTTATTTCTTACTAGTAAACCACACCAATCAGAACACACATAATAAAACTAATACCCTCATATCGATATACAATTGGATGCTAACAACAACAATTGAATATTTACAATCATGTTTTCAATAATATTTCAATCTAATAACTACTACCAAGTACATGGTATAATTGCATGTTTTTAATCGTTATATGGTTAATGGAGATACCAATCGTTGTTCCTTACTCATGTACAATCAATGTTTACAATTACAACATAATTGTATTCAATAATATGCACACTTGGGAATGTTAGGCTTGAGTTTCATGCTTTTAATTTTAAAAGGGATAAAAGTTTTTAATTTACTGGTTGTATGGCTTGTTGGCATAACCTTAGATCACCTTAATCCATTGTGCTATATTGGTCTTAACCTTCTTCTCTAGGATTCCTAGTGCCTCTCACCTTAGTTGTTCCAGGGACATACAATATTTTATTTCTTTATATTCTTTATCGTCTTTATATTTATTTATTCATTTTGACATACCCTCAACTTATTATTTAATGTAAGCAAAAATATCTAGAAAAGTAGTCTTCGTATGAAAAGAAGGATTTCCATGAGCTTGATTCACATGCATGTCCATCCATGTCAGAAGAGATCTAGTGTGTGTGCACCCACAGTAGAGTAGACTTGACCATCCCAATAGGGGTATCTAATCCCTAAAAATTGTAAATTCATGTGATGGGAAACCCAATTTCTATACCAATTTATCAAGTACCATGATTAAGAAGGACTACACCAGGACCTCCCAGAATCAAGGGTTAAATATACAAGAATCCAAGAATTCCACCTCTTGACCAAGCACCATGACCAATAAAGGATACATCCAGGGGCCTCACATACATCAATGAGTGAACCATCACCATCCTCCATATTTAAAACCACAATGACCCATCAATCCAAGCCCCATGGATACATCTAAGAGGATGTCTTCCCACAGCTTCCCCAAACATCAACACTACTTCTTAGCGAGGGATACATTCTCCACCACACCAAGCTTGTCTCTAAAGTATACAAAATTTTCCTTAGATAGAGGCTTAGTCATAATGTCTGCAATTAAACCATTTGTGGATATGTGCTAGAGTTGAATAGCTCCTTTCTGCACCTTGTCTCGGATGAAGTGATATTTAAGTTCAATATGTTTCGACTTGTCATTGAAGACTAGATTTTCCAAAAGCTTGATGCAGCTTTGATTATCACAATATATCAAGGTAGTTTTGAACATTTTATCAAATATTATAGCAAGTACCTTTCGAAGCCACACTGCTTCATGACTTGCATCATTGGATGCAACATACTCTTCCTCTGATGTACTTAATGCTACAGAAATATGCTTCCAGCTAAACTAACAAACCATGATTGATCCTAAGTTGAAGAAACACCTAGATGTGCTCTTTCTATCTACTACATTGCCTCCATAGTCATAATCTGTTTAACCATGCAGCCACACATAACCACCTGAGATATATTTTAGAATATGTCCAAGTGTACCACGCACGTACCTCAACATATGCTTTGTTTCCACCCATTTCAACTACCAAGACTTAACCATGAAATGGGTCAAGATATTTACTACAAATAAAATATATGTCCCGGTGTTAACTAGATACATCAACGATCCAAAAGTTGTATGTACAAAGTGGGATCCACCAAATCTAAATTTGAAGCAAAATCGTCCAGCTTCTTTATATTTGTTACCATTAGTGTATTCATGGACTTGCATTCCATCATACTAAATCATATTAGGATCTCAAACACATACTTCCATTGACTAAGGAATATCTCATATAACTTTTACCACACTTCCAATACCAGGAAGTAATGCATCATCCCTAGATCCTTCATCTCGAACTCATAGGATAAATCCCTATTGAATTCAACTATGATTTTCTCTGATCTGGTAAGAATCAGTTCATCAATATGTAGTACCAAGATTAGAGGATCATTGTTAACAACCTTTTACTAAATGTTGGGATCCCCAACACTCTTGGTGAATCCCAAACTCATAAGGTATTTGTCAATCCTGGAATACCAAGCCTTGGGTTCCTGCTTGAGTCCATACATTGATTTCTTCAATTTTCAGACATGAGACTCTTTCCCATGTATCACAAATCCCATAGGTTTATTTATGTGCACCTCTTCCTCAATTTCACCATTGATAAATGTGGTCTTTACATCCATCTGATATAATATCCAACCCATCACTGAGGCAAGTGAAATGACAGTTATGATAGTAGTGTACTTGGACACTGTAGGAAACATATCCTCTTAGTCCTCTTTCCCTTTCTGAGAGAATCCTCAAGCCACAAAACTTGATTTGTGTTTCTCTATGATACTATATGTTATATGATTGATCCTTTAGATCCACTTGGTAGTCACCATAAACTTCCCCTCAATTCTAGGAACAATCTCCCACACATCATTCTACACGATGGACTGATACTCCTCCATCATGGTATCTCTCCAAACATGTTGATCAGTAGCCTCCTCATAATTGGAAGGATCTAAATTAATGATGTGAATCATAAGTTCCATGTAACTTGAGAATACATGAGGTCTCTTACTTTCCCTTAAGGTACCATTGAGAGTGGAATGCTTCTCTGCCTCCTGCAAAGTGTTACAAATTTAGGCTGGTATTTTCTTAACCATTGCAACATTTTTTATCCTATCCATAGGATCTGTTGGCTCTATTGGACCCTCCCTCTTGTCATATGAAGGATGAATAGAGTGATATATATATATGGTATCCTCCTTCTCTTGATGGTCAATCTACATGTGATATTATTTAGATCTCCTGAAATCTACCTCATCATTAAAGGAAACATACTGATTGACCTCAATCTGTCTCTGACTAGGGATGTATATCCTAAATCCTTCAATGTCCCAATGTATCCCACAAAGGTCCCCTAATTTCCTAAATTTTTCATATTTGATCTCTTCTCCTTGGGTACATGAATGTACATTAGGAAACCAAATATCCTCAGATGATTGTCTTTAGGTTTCATACCTAAGAATGCCTCCTTTGGAGTCTTGTCCCCCAATATTTGACAAGGGATCTAGTTTTAAACATAAGCCATAGTATTGGATGGATTTTCCCATAAATACATGGGTAAGCCCTGATCACAGATCATTGCTTTGGATTCCTCATAGACATACATGTTTTTCCTTTCTGCCACCCCATTATGTTGTGTATTGTAAGTAATTGTCATCTCCCTCTTGATCCCTGCATCATTGCATAAGTTATTGAAATCATTAGATGTATACTATCCTCCATTATTTGTCCTCAAGACTCGTACATGCCTCCCTATCAAGTTCTCAACCAGATACCTGAACTCCTTAACTATGTTGCAGACTTCATCATTGGTCTCCATGAAATATATCCAAGTCTTCTAAAAGTATTCATCAATTAATATCACATAGTATAGGTATGCACTCAAGGAATGAATTATCATCGGTACACAAACATCAGAGCGTACCAGAACCAATATTCCCTTGGATCAACTATCACTACTCAAAAAAATATCCCTTGGTATTCTTACCAAGTGCACATCCTCTGCAACTTCCATCATTCTCCATTTGAAGCTTTGGTAAACATGTGACCATCTTCCTTAACCTGGGAAGAGATTTGTAGTGTAGGTGAGGAAATATTTGATGTCATAGATCACATATATTGATATTTTCATGGATCAATGCTCAAATTGGTCATCCTATCAACCTATACAAGCTTCCCTCTCAGACACCAATCACTTTAGCTTAATCTATGCTTGATTCCTTATGCCATGTTGATGTAATTGTAACTTCGGAATGTATTCACTTGTATTTCTTATGTATTGTAACCTGATGTTTATTCTGGGATGTGTCTGTAATTTACTTGAGTCATGTCATGCCCCAATGTTCCTACCAGGAGGTTCTATAATGTAAACAAGTCATGTCAAGTCATTGTGAGTAACCATCCTATTGGTTAAGGGTTAAAACCCCCGCAGTTCTGGGGCACTAGGGTTGTTAGACTCACCTAGTGAAGTCGGACCTAGTAGGGTTTTGTCAAGTCAGGAATTAGTATAAATAGAGAGCTAGCCTCTCTATTTATCACACACTCACTCACACTCAGTTGTAGCGCATAGATGAGGAAGAATAAGACACTGGGGCTAGGAAGAAAGAGGTTACTGCTGTCGAGAGATCATCTTACTATTTTGAGGTTTTACTTTTGGTGCTGATTCTATCTCTAAGGAAGTTGCGGGGTTTTCTCCATTTATGGTTTCCCCAAGGAAAAACACTGTGTTCATTTTCTCATGTGTTTGATTGTTGTGCTTGTTATTCTCTCAGTTAAAAGATCCGAATATAATGCTAGCTTAATGTTAAAAATCTAACATGGTATCAGAGCTAACCTGAGAAGAAGACACTGTGCAGCTGCGGGAACTAGGGCTTCCTACTTTGTGGATCTCTCTCCACATATTTTCAGCAAAGGAAGGTTGGAATAACTCTCCTCCCTAGGGCGCGTCTTTCTGTCGAAGCAGAATCCAATTATGAGGTTTTTCAGTTTTGGACTCGACACTACTGCCGAACATTAGGGATTTCCACATAAGTGGAATTTTTTAGTGATCCCAGGCCTGGATTGATCTCCTTCTCAAAATCAAAGTTTAGAGATCAAGATCAAAGCATTTGGTTGGACAGAATTCCGGAAAAGAAAAACCCTAATCTGCTCCTGAACTAGCACTGCAGAATTTCAACTCCAAATCTAGATCCGACATCTTGACCTGGTAAGATCTAAATCTTTTTGTATTTTTGTTTGAGGCTCTCAGTTAAGATGTCTCATCGTACCAAGCTTGATGAAAATATTGAGGGAGATGATAACTTCCGAGCCTGGAAGTATAGGATCTCCCTGGTCCTGGAAGAGAATGAGTTAGACTCCTCTATCAGTGAGGAGGTTCCAATTCTAGAGGGAGATGAAGCTAAGGCCTTACACAAGAAGAAGTTGGTTATGGATAAGAGGATTATTGCTGATTCAATCAAGGATCACCTCATACCACAAGCATTAGAGGAAACTTGGGGTCTAAAATGGGCCTTATAAGAAAATGCGCCAACAATAAATTTTGTGAGTTGGAATTCAGGAACCAATAGAATTTCAATAAAATGAGTCAACCATATTGCTGATGTATCTGATGTGTCATTCTTCTTCCAAAATTAATAACTATTATTTTATTATTTTCCTTAGGAGGCCCATTTTAGACCTCAAATTTCCTCTAATGTGTCCTCCCTAAAGACACCTAAAGCTATGTTTGATGCCCTAACCAAACTGTTTGAAGGGAAGAACATAAACTGGAAGATGACTCTGAGAAACCAACTGAAGAATGTAAAGATCCAGAATGCAGAGACCATCCAGTCTTACTTTACAAGAGTCTCTCAGATCAAGGAACAACTGGAAGCAGTAGATGAAGAAGTGGAGAATGCAGAGATTGTAATGACCACCTTGAATGGTCTCCCTAGATCATGGGACTCCTTTATTCAAGTAATCTGTGCCAGAAAGAAGTTAGTCAATTTTAGTAGACTATGGGAAGAATGCTCTCAAGAAGAAGCTCGAATAGCAACTCGAGAAGAAAAGATGTGAAGTGAAGATCAAGCTCTCACGGTACACTCCAAGAAAACCAGAAGAAGTTCTCATCACCCCAGAGGTAAGCCCTTTCATAAAGATAACACTAGGAAAGATTTGTCTAGAATCATATGTTATACATGTGACAAGAAAGGACACTATCCTAGAGAATGTCCTAGAAACAAAAATGTCTCTCACAAGAAGAAGGGAAACAAGTTAAGACATCATGCTCATGCTATAGAGGATGATGAACCTTCCACAAAGAGAACTAGATATGAAAGTGAAGATTCTTCAAGTGATGAAGAATATGTTTTGATTTTTGCTCTCGCAGGAAACATTACTCATGGAAGCAATGATTGGCTTATAGACAATGGGGCTTCCAAACATATGACAGGTGTTAGCACTCAAAATGTACCCAAGGTTGTAAAGGTAAATCCCAAGGTAACAACAAAACCACTTTAGAAAGAAACTGGTTTTTCTTCCAGAGAGGGATCTCTCAATACAGATTTAACGAGACCAGATATGACTAACATCCAAATATTTATATAGATGGTTGAAACAACACACGACCATTGGGCATGGAGTCACATAAAAATAAAAATATCACAAAGACATGTACATGAGATTTATCAAAGGCAAGGTAACCATTTCATCACAGTCATTCATTTAGTTCAGTTGAGACAGAAGAGACAATGAACAGCCCATTAATACAGAGCATCAAAGATGAGTTCTATATTAACTTTAGTAGAAGAATGTATAAAATATCCAAAACGATGATCAGAGCATAAATATTATGAATTCTAACCATCCAATACTGTGTTTCAGATAAGAAGAAAAAAAGAATGAAGTGTTACACTGGAAAACACAATCACATAAGGAAAGAAATACGGACTGTAATGGAAATGACACAGGAATATCTGATAATTCTTATGCATTCGCTCTGTTATTCAAAAATAATATGTCTTTCAAAACATTCAACAACAGGATGGGTTCCCGTTGCGGATTCATCCATGATAGTCGATGTAATTTTCCTTTATTTCCCCGTCATCAGATCAAGTGACATATACTCTATTCCGCCAGGCTCCTTTGTTTTAACAAACGTGCAGGTTCACAAGGAGGAGTTTACATAGACTGTAGATCTCATCAAGATGGATCGACGACCGTTGATCCATATATTACATCAAACACCCGTACGTACTTATCTTTCTTTCATCTTTTGGAGAGTGGAGACAATACAGGCCGTTGATCTCCATCTTTTCGCTTCGCACCGTTAGATATTTTGATAACTCATTGTTTTCGCCTCTTTCCATACTTTCATACCATAAAATTTTAACCAAAGTATTATAAACGACCATTACCCTTTCTTCACTATGATCTTTTCGAACCTTTGCTAGGTAGGGTTGTTAACAACAGGATTCAAAGAATCCTTTGTGAAACTATCAGAACATGAATCACCACAAAAGGTGAAACTTGGAGATGACTACCACTATCCAATAAAAGGTAGTGGGGAATCCTCCTATAAGCTAGAATCTGGAAAGTCTATGACAATGAAGGAAGTATTGTTTGTACCAGGACAAAAGAAGAACCTTCTCTCCATATCTGCATTAGATGCAAAAGGAATGAGGGTTGCATTTATAGATGGCTAAGTTATCATGTGGCCAAAGGGAAAGACTATTAATGATGTAGTTGTGATTGAGGAACAAGAAGGAGGTTTATACAAATTGAAGGGCCATCCAGAACAAGCCTTGGTCCATGACATAGTAGAGACAAATGAACTTTGGCATAGAAGGCTTGCACATGTGCATTACAAAGCACTACCCCTTGCAAGCAAAGCTGTTGAAGGTCTTCTAGAAATTCAAGAAAAACATGATGGGGTCTGCAAAGGATGTGCGAAAGGAAAGAACACAAAGAAGACATTTCCAAGTAGCGAGAGCAAAGCAAAAGCAATCTTGGAAATCATCCACTCCGATGTATGCGGTCCAATGTCATCAAGTTCATTAAGTGGGTATGTATACTATGTTTCTTTTATTGATGAATTTTCTAGGAAGACATGGATTTAATTCATGAAGAACAAAGATGAAGTATTCAGCAAGTTCAAGGAATTCAAAGCCTTGATCGAAAACCACACTGAAAAGAAGATCAAGACATTTCGATCAAATAATGGAAAAGAATTCACATCAAATGAATTCAAAGAGTTATGCAAAGACTCAGGGATTAAGAGGGAGTTGTCCACTCCACATAATCCACAATAGAATGGGATTGCAGAAAGGAAGAATAGAACTATCATGGAAGCCGCAAGAGCAATGCTTCATGATCAAGATCTTCCCATGCATCTATGGGCAGAAGCTTCTAGAATAGTGGTGTATGTACAGAACCATACTCCACACAGAGTACTCAAGAACAAGACACCTGAAGAAGTATTTTCCAGCAAGAAACCAGAAGTCAGCCATCTTAGAATATTCGGCTGTCTAGTGTACATACACATTCCAAAAGAGAAGAGGACAAAATTAGATCCTTCAGGAAAGAAGGGTATATTTGTGGGATACTCCAAAAGCTCGAAGGCTTATAGAATATACTTCCCAAGATTCAAGAAGATCGACATCAGCAGGGATGTGACATTTGATGAAGACTCAGCTTACAACAAATCCAGAAAGAGACCTGCTGAAGAATTAGAAGCACCCAGAATTCATGACACAACCATGAACGAAGAAACTCAAGAACCTGTAGATCCACCTCAAGATAGGAATCCTCATAAGAGGAAACCTGCTTGGGTACGAGAAGCTATCCAAGGTGCAGAAAGATATGGGGCTTCAGAAGAGAATCACAAAGAAAGAAAGAGAACCAGATCCTGCTCCGGATATGTAGCTTTATTATGTGATTTCATTGATAAAGAACCTTCAAATTATGAAGAAGCGATAGAATGAAAATAATGGAAGGATGCTATGATCGAAGAGTATCAATCGATCATGAAGAATGATGTTTGGGATGTTGTCCCAAGACCAAAAGGGAAGTCTGTTGTAACTTCCAAATGGATCTACAAGATCAAGCATGCTACAGACGGTAGCATAGAAAAATATAAGGCAAGATTTGTTGCTCGTGGTTTCTCCCAAAAAGAAGGAATAGATTATGAAGAAACTTTTGCACCTATATCCAGATACACTTCCATTAGATCAGTACTTTCTCTAACTGCAGTGATGAAATGGAAGATACACCAAATAGATGTCAAGACTGCTTAGTAGAAGAAGAAGTGTATGTGGAGCAGCCACTCAGTTTTGAGACACATGACAGGGAGTCTCATGTGTGTATATTGAAGAAAGCCCTATACTAGTAGAAATAGGCACCCAGGACATGGTACGACATAATTGACAGCTTTATATCCAGTTTGGGCTTTACCAAAAATAAAGCAGATTCCAACCTTTACTACAAGGTTGAATATGGAAACCCAGTGATGCTCCTATTATATGTAGATGATCTGTTTGTAACAAGTATGGATGGGTTGATTGCTGATACAAAGAGGAAGCTTGCTGCCGAGTTCGAAATGAAGGACTTGGGTATGATGCATTATTTTCTAGGCATGGAGGTGTGGAAAAATGCAGATGGAATCTCCCTCGGACAAGGGAAGTATGCAGTAGAGATCCTGAAGAGGTTTGGGATGATGGACTGCAAGGCCATGACCACACCTATGTCATCAAACCTGAAGCTATTGAGTGATGCTTCATCAGAAGCATTTGATGCTACGATGTATCATCAGATGATTGGGTCCTTGATGTACTTGACGAACACGAGACCGAATATTTGCTTTGTTGTGAACACCTTGATCCAGTTCCTGACAGATCCGAGACATGTTCACTTGATTGCTACAAAGCATATTCTGAGGTACCTGAGGGGTACAGTTGATTATGGGCTCAAGTATGAGGCGAATCAGAAGATTAACCTAGAGGGTTATGTTGATTTAGATTGGGCAGGTAGTGCCATCGATAGGAAGAGCACTTCAGGGTGTTGCTTTAGTATGGTATCAAGTGTGATCTCTTAGTTTAGTAGGAAGCAATCATGTGTGGCATTGAGTACAACTGAAGCAGAGTATGTCACAGCTTGTTCAGCTAGTTGTCAGGTAGTATGGCTAAGGAAGATACTATCTGATTTATTTGATCTCCAGTTGGATGCTACTTGTATATATTGCGACAACTAGAGTTGTGTGAAGTTGTCGAAGAACCCGGTGTTCCATGACAAGTCGAAGCATATCAAGATCAAGTATCACTATATCAGGGATATGGTGCAGAGGGGAGCAGTGAAGCTCCAGTATGTTGCAACAGACGAACAGATAGCTGATGTGTTGACGAAGCCATTAGCCAGAGTGAAGTTTGAGTACTTCAGGGAGAAGCTTGGTGTTCTCCAGATCGAGGTTCATTCCAAGAGGAAGTGATGAGTCCGTGAGCCATTCTGACATGGTGAGAGGATTGGTTCCTTCCATGGTCAGATGCAAGGGCTGATCCATTCTGTCATGGTGAGAGGATTGGTTCCTTCCATGTCAAATATGAGTGCTGGCCATTCTAATATGACTGTAGGATTGGTTCCTACATGATCAGATATAAGGGCTATTGCCATTCTTGGAATGGAGGTTCCTGGTCAGTTACCAGGAATACTCGGTCTAGGACTGAGGGCCATTCTGATATGACTGTGAGATGTGTTTTCACATGATCAGATATGAGCGCATGGCCATTCTGATGTGATTGAGGGATGTGTTCCCACTTGATCAGATATAAGGGCTATTTCCATTCTTTGAATGGAGGCACCTGGTCAGTTACCATGAATCCTTAGTCTAGGACAGAGAGCCATTCTGATGTGACTGTGGGATTGGTTCCCACATGATCAGATGTAAGTGCAAAGCCTTTCCACAGATGATAGTAGGTCTGTCCTATCATGCTGGTGAATGTGAGTGCTGTCCTTTCCACAGATGATAGTAGGTGTGTCCTATCATGCTGGTGGATGTGAGTGCTACACCTTTTCATAGATTGTAGTAGGTTTGCCCTACCATGCTGGTGATTGTAAGTGCTATTCCTTTCCACATATGGTATTAGGTGTGTCCTAACATGCCAGTGAATGTGAGTGTTGTGCCTTTCCACAGATGATAGTAGTTGTGTCCTATCATGTTGGTGGTTGTAAGTGCTGATCCTTTTCACAAATGATAGTAGGTGTGTCCTATCATGGTGGTGAATGTGAGTGATGTGCCTTTTCACAGATGATAGTAGTTGTGTCCTATCATGCTGGTGAATGTAAGTGTTGGGCCTTTCTGACATGACTGGATTGGTTCCTATCATGGTCAGATGTGAGTGCTGGGTGTGCCTTTCTGACATGGTGTTGGATGTAATCCTCTCATGGTCATATGTAAGTGTTGGGTGGGCCATTCTGACTTAGGGTCAGATATAAGCGCTGAAGAAGACCTACATGGAGGCTAGGCCTACAACCGGCATGCAAAAGGGCTGGCTCTATAGAACTTCCTGTGACGAGAATAATCATGAGATAACACCCGTGATGATCCAGTGATGATGATCCAGCAGTGATGATCCAGATCCAGTGATGATCTAGATCCAGTGATGATCCAGATTCAGTGATGATGATCCCGATCGAGTGATGATCCAGATCTAGTGATGATGACCCAGATCGAGTGATGATCCAGATCCAGTGATGATGATCTATATTGAGTGATGATCCAGATTTGATGATGAAGATGACTTGAAGATGAAGATGACTTGAAGATGACGAGGACTCTATGATGATCCAAATGATACAGAGAAGAAGACTTGTGCTGATAAATTATGTCGAGAGAATACCTTCCTAGTTAAGAGGGAGTGTTGATGTAATTGTAACTTTGGAATGTATTCACTTGTATTTCTTATGTATTGTAACCCAATGTTTATTCTGGGATGTGTCTGTAATGTACTTGAGTCATTTCATGCCCTGATGTTCCTATCGGGAGGTTCTATAATGTAAACAAGTCATGTCAAGTCATAGTGGGTAACCCTCCTATTGGTTAAGGGTTAAAGTCCCCGTAGTTCCGAGGCACTAGGGTTGTTATAATCACCTAGTGAAGTCGGCCCTAGTAGGGTTTTGTCAAGTCGAGAATTAGTATAAATAGAGAGCTAGCCTCTCTATTTATCACACACTCACTCACACTCAGTTGTAGTGCATAGATGAGGAAGAAGAAGAGACTTGGGCTAGGAAGAAAGAGGTTACTGTTGTCGGGAGATCATCTTATTGTTTTGGGGTTTTACTTTTGATGATGATTCTATCTCTGAGGAAGTTGTGGGGTTTTCTCCATTTATGGTTTCCCCGAGGAAAAACACTGTGTTCATTGTCTATTGTGTTTGATTGTTGTTCTTGTTATTCTCTCAGTTAAAATATCCTAATATAATGCTAGCTTAATGTTAAAAATCTAACATGCCATATGAGAACCCGACCATCCACAAAGGAAACTCTAAATCCTTTGTTCTCCAAGATTAAAATAGATATAGGAGGTTCTTCTTTAGTTCGGGTACAAATAGTATTTCATTCATATGTAGAGTGTCTCCTGAATCTAACTAGAAGGATGTATATCCAACACCGTTCACTGCATATCTAGAATTGTCCCCAAGTTCCACATGTAGTGAATAATTCCCCCCTGAAAAATTTGTGAGAGCACTCTGATATCTTGTCGTATGTCTGGAACTACCACTATATACCAACCAAATTTCATTATTTTTGGTAATGGATCCTAAAAGAGTGGAGATAAAGTAGTATTCCTTTCTAATACTATTAGCAATATCATCAAACTATGATTCTTTTGTCACGTTCTATGGTTGGTCCCTTGCTTCAGCAACATATGCACGTTGCTTCCATTTTCTTTTCTTTTCAAGACATTTGTTAGCAACATGGCCAAACTTATAACACTTATAGCACCTAATATGAGAGATATTCTTTGCCTTATGTTCAAGGTTGGAGCATGTATTTTCCTTTTGTTCTTCTTATAAGGAAATTTCCTTCATTTCCTTTTCCTTGCTTGACTTGCAAGGGATAAATTTTCTTCATCCTGATATTTTTGAGAACCACTTTGAGACATAATTATTCCTTCTTCTTGGAAGCAATCATTCAACAATCTATCAAGTGATGGTACTGCATCCCCAGAACAAACAACCTAAATGAAAGGTTCCCATGAAGTGGGAAGACCATTAAAAGCCAATGAGACACATTCTCTACAATCAAATTATTATCCAATAGCTATGAGTTGATATCTTGTCTGAGTAATATTTATAAAGTATGTAGCAACAATATCTGAATTTGTCATCTTGATGTCACAAATATTATTCTTTCATGTTAACTTCATGTTAGGATTATTGATTTCAAATAGACTTGTCAAAGCATCATTCATTTCTTTAGTTGTCTTCAATTGTGCAATCCGTGGGATCACGTGATGTTTTACTGATTCATCTAGAATCTTATTTTTCCTTAGATTCATTTTTCCTTTGCTTAGATTTCTCATCATCATCTTTAGGTTAAGGAATACCTTTTCTTACATAATCATCATTCTCATTTTCTTCTATGATGAACTATATTATGGTTTTCCAGGATCTGAAGTTCATAACACCACCAAGTCTGTCTTCAATCCTGAGCGTGGTCACCATATTGACCCTGGCACTCAACCATAGATAATTAATAGATGAAAATAAGGTTATTATAGTACATTGTCTAGGACTGTGTCAGCTTGATATGTCTTCAAAACGGAGATCAAAACCTTGCCGCTCTAATACAATGTTGATTTTCCCACTTTCAAATATGATAATCATTCCCCTTATTAATTTTATATGGTAGATCCTTCATAAAATACGAATGCATTGAAATATTCAACCATAGGTTACACTTTAAATAAAATGAATGATTGATAAAATAAAATGATGAATACAATACAATACATGAACCGTTTAAATATGTCTCTTCATGACTTTTCAAATGTAAAAGGAATGTCCTTTTAATCTTTATTTAGATGCTTAAGTAATTAATTATTATATCTTATTTTAATATCACCTCTCACATGGTTTCATAAAGCCATGGTATTTTCCCATGGTATTTTATTTCTTTATCTTATTTATATTTATTTATTTATTTGCACATACCCTCAACATATTCTTTAATGTACGTAACAAGTTCTAGAAATTTAGTCTTCATATTCTAAGAAGTATTTCCATGAGCTTGCTTCACATGCATGTCCATATATCTCAGGAGATATCTAGTGTGTGCACCAAAAATAAAGTAGACTTGACCATTACAACATGGGTAGCTAGTCCCTAAGAATGGGAAAGTAAAATCCACTCTATTATGACAAGGAATACTAGATCCAGGTAGGCATGTGATGGGAAACTCAAGTCCTATACCACTTGATCAAGCACCATGGTAAAAAGGGAGTATACTAGGGCCTCCCATAACCAGAGAGTAGATATACAAGAATCCAAGCCTTCCACCACTTGACCAAGCACCATGACCAAGAAAGGCTACATCCAAGGGCCTCACACACACCAATCAATGAACCATCATCATCCCCCGTAGGTCAAACCACCATGACCTATCAATCCAAGCACCATGGATACGTCTAGGAGGATGTCTAGTTGCAATTTCCCCAAACATACACACATAGATAGGTAAAATGGATAACAAAAATATTTCCTTCCAGTATAAAATTATTAAATTTAACCTTTATTATCCATTTTAAGGATCTTCAACATTAACGTTAAAATACTATTTTATGTTTCTCTTATGTCATTTTTTATGCGGTAACCATTCAATGTCATAATATAATGTTTAACCAACCATCAATGTGAATCCTTTGTTGTAAAACAAGGCACAATTATATATAGATAAAAACATGTTTACAAACTTGAATATATGAATCCAACAAAAAAAGACACTCCAATTTGTTTATGTAGTCATAACATCATGCATATTAAACTAGCATAACCCCGAAGCAGGGAAAATGAAACATTGAAGAGAACTTTGATATGTTGCAAAAATGTTAGAATGTTGTGTTTATATAGATAATATCAGTTTATGTATTGAAAGAAAGTCTAATGAATCTATGAAGGACATATTAGTTGATCAAATTTAAAAGAAAACTCTAGTGCAAGTACTAATAAACAATAAATAAAAACCCATCTAATCGATGAAAAGTAAATGAAATGTACATTAATTCTTCATATGAGAAACTATGCATATGAGAGTAAGACAATAAAGGGATAGGAAGTTATAAAGTTTGACTCTAATTATATTGGCACTCAACATTGATATTTTCATTTGGTAGGGAGATTGCAGGAATTGGGGGTTGTAATTTAAGTGTGAAAGGGACAAATAATTAAGGTGTGCCTCTTTCTCTTTCGAAGTGTGAAATATGAAGTGTATTTCATATTTGCATAGCGAACAAAGGAGAATGATGGTGCAATTCATATTCCTTCTAATGTTGTAGTGTGTGACATTGTCGCAAAGTTCAAGACTTGATGTTCAATGTTACCAATGTCAATGGTTGACCTTGTTTATGTAAATCCTTGGGATTTATGGATAGTAAATGCCCAATTCATTTTTAGGTGGATTTTTTCTTGTTACTTCGATTTATGGGTGGAATTCGTATGTGATTTGGTTGAGTTTGGTCCCATGAATGGCCAATGTATTTATCAAATTCCACAACAATATAGGTTGGTAACTTAGGAGGGCTAGAACCAGGTGTGCATACAATTTTCATTACCACTCAAAGTGCACCATTTAATACTCCTAATTAGACCCATAAATTGCAAGATATCATTACTCATTGCCCCACACATAGCAATATTAATTTTTCTAGTTGATGGTCATCATCTTGCTGTGCATCTGAACCATTGGTGAAATTTGCGAAGATCGTGTAATAGGCATAGCCAATTCTTGGAGCATGCATTTGTTATGATTGTTTGTAAGGATGTGCGTGGCTGCAAAGATATGGATTGATGTGTCAAAGTGTGAACTCTCCTCTTTTGACAATAATCTCTTACTCCTAGACTAGATTAGGCTCTAGTATTCCAATATTGTTGTATCATTGTGGATGTTTTTCAATAGCTAAGGGAAATGAAGCTGGGTGGCATCAGCCTCCTTTTGATCAAATATTGTTTCCAAAATGATTACAGTGGTAAATTATGTCCAAAAACACTTCCCTAGAGTTTCTCTTGCATATAGAAGTTTCTCCATCACAAGTGGGAGTTGGCCCAAATCATTGACAAGAATTATTAAACGTTTGTCGAATGAGTAATTGTTTTCTTTTGGAAAACACTCATGCAAGCAAGTCACAATCGGCACAAACAATTTAGGCCCTATGAAGCTCATATCAATATAACACTCCCCTTCATACTTCCATAAATGCATTATCCTCAAAATCAACAACTTGCATTTGACATAGTCCTATAACATTCAAAAGTACAAGGAATTAAAGAACCATTGAAGATGATAAGCCAAGGAGTTGCAGGAATAGGTAAATCCTACCTTATAAGCACCATAAAAAAGAACTATACATCTGTCCATATCCCACTATTGCTCTTTTTTTATGGTGCTTATAAGGTAGGATTTACCCATTCCTGCAATTCCTTGGATTATCATCTTCAATGGTTCTTTAACTCCTTGTACTTGTGAATGTTTTAGGACTATGTCAAATGCAAGTTGTTGATTTTGAGATAATGCATTTGTGGAAGTAGGAAGGGGAGTGTTATCTTGTATTACTTCCCCACTCCTTCAATTGTAGTCAATGTAGTTTGGTGCAGTCTCCAATGTAGATGTTGATACTTCTAGACGATTCCATGTACGGTTGGTGTCAAAATATTGGAGGCCAAACATTTCAAGCTCACTAATGTAGATATTTCCAATAGGGACTAACATTGACAAAACTTGTGATTCATTCATCTCCATGTCAGGGTGTCAGGATGTATCTTATTATCGGTATCCTAATCTCCAGATGTTGTCTCAATATGAGTGGGTGTAGGGATGCGATCAACATACCATGGGTAGTAGGTATTTCTTATATGTTTCGAGTTTGACATAATTTCATGTTTTGTAAGGCCTATGTTTTTAATGAAGAAACAAAAGGGATTATATAAAAGCATCTCACTCCAACAGACTCTTAAGAAAGGCATTGGAATATTTGGTTGGAATTGAAGTAAAGTGTTTCCAGACATGGAAAATTGTAGGGATAGTTTATCTTCTTACACTTTTTATTTTTGTGGCATTGGTTATATGACAATTGTTGTGCAAGGTCTATAAGACAAAAATAGTCCAAATTTGGAGAGTGTTGTAAGTAGGCATCTATAAAACTGGATCCAAATAGGCAATCGACCGAGTCATGCGACAAAATATTTGGAGACTGGCATTTAGTTTGGTGAAGGACCGACTGCATGTGATGTAACATACCTAGAACTGAAAAATACATATTTATTATTTATTCTAGTAAAAACATTATGTTAAATTTTATTGTAAAGTTTATGACCAAGTGGGTCAAGGATGATTGCAATTGAAGAATTATTTATTTTAATAATTAATAAAAGGAGACACCTATCCAAGGGATAATGTTAAATGAGTGTTCACTGACCCACTAGGAGGAAGGAGCAGTTGTAGAAGGATGGTTGACAAGTGGCAACACTAGCATTTCACTTTCTAGCTTATGCAGGAGCGTAATCCCTAAAAAAGTGTTCATGTTCCCTGAGAGGGGGAACTGAGCTGGTGGCTCATTTAATTCCAAACCTGACCCAAAGACCTAGGCAATATTATATAAACCATCAAATTAAGCAGGAGGCTCACCACTCATTCTAATTTCTGAGAGAATGAACCTTGTGACTGCTGTGAACTAAAAAGTTAGGAACGCAAGGAATTTGATGAGGGGATAGCTAAAGTGATTTACTGAGTTAAGTCTACTACTAAGTGCTAATTTACATAAGTCTGTTGTGTGGTAGAGATCTTCGTCCTAGTGGGTCAGTGAAAAGGCTCGGGGGTCCTAAGCAAGTAACTTTGGCTGATTCAGGAGAAGGTTGGGTGGAACAGTCTCCCATGGGTGTTTGTCCCCTTTTTGCATTCTATCCATGTTCAATTTTTATTTAATTTTTTGCATATGTACTTTCATTTGGAATATGCTCAGGAACTGTAACTAGGATGATTGAATATATTATAATCTCTTTATCTGAATGATGTTAGGAAACTGCATTTATTAGTATTAAAGGAAAGATCTACTAGTTTAGTATTCTCTATAAAAGTATTTCATAAATCTAAATGATGTTCTTTCTACATCAGTTAAGGATATATCTGTAGGTATTACAATTGAGTGAAATGTTTGTAATCATAATATAAATTATGTAGACTAAGCTTAGAATCAAGTAATTTTTCATATTGTAGGAAGGGCTTGTAATAGTTGTATGGTAAACCAAAGACACGGAGACCTACTATAACATAGATGGTTATCTATGAGAATCTAAGTATAAATATATAGTAATCTACTTAAGAACAAAACTCTCTTACATCATAGTATACTAATTAGAGTTAAACCCTAAATAAAGATTTATACAGATTTAAGCTTAACTTGTAACTTATAATAATTCTAATGTTCAGATCTAATTTTCCTCCTTAACATATGTGTCTTTACAATAATCTTTCTAGGATTGAGTCTTATCCCCTTAAACAAACTCTAGAATTAATTTAGAATAACCAGGGTTTAAAATGAACAGTAATAAATAAGCTAGTTTTCCCAATAGTTATGTTTTAAGGGCATCTTAAGCTCAGTCTCTTAGCTATTAATTTTTCAATAACACCAAGTTGATATTATCGATAGACCATAGCACTAGTTACAGGCTTCAGGTTAGACTGGTGTTGTTTTCTGAAGTGTGTCGCTTGCAGAAGATAGTTACAGATAGCCTTAAGGATTATTTGATTTCAAAACAGTATTATTAGAGGAAATTTCAACTCAAAATGGGCCTCCTAAAGAAAATTAATAAAATAATATTTATTAATTCTGCATCCAACGAGCTCTCCCTATCAAAATTTGAGTAAATCCATTGGGAGACATTTCAAAAATACGAACAAAAAAAGTAGTTTTTTTATGATAGCTATCCCCAAATTTATATTAAAAATTTGTTTAAGACCTATACGATATTTCAAATTTAAATAAATTTCATTGGTTAACACATGATGCCATGGAATATGAATTAGAGTTAAAAGGCCCATTTTGAGTTGAAATTTCCTCTAATATGGTTAATGGAAAGTGTAAATTATTTTCAACAGTAATGGAAGTTTACCTACAGTCTCATTGCTTATTAAAATTATATAAACAAAGTTAAATACTCAAACTAAAAGCTTCACAGTCTTTAAACAAAATGATGAAACCTTAGGATCTTTTTATAACTGAATTCGTTTACATCTACATAGTCATACTATTAACAACTGGCCATCATGGCCATCATATGTCTCTTATCATTAGAGGAAATTTTGGGTCTAAAATGGGCCTTATAAGAAAACGTGCCAAAATAAGTTTTTGTGAGTTGGAATTCAAGAACCAATAGAATTTCAATAAAATAAGTCAACCATAATGGTTGAATTGACATATTTGAATTGACATATTTGTCATCAAATTCCACATCCAACGAGCTCTCCCGATCGAAATTTGAGTAAAAACACAGGGAGATATGTCAAAAATACGAACACAAAAAGTAGTTTTTTTCTTTCTTCCTCCAAAATTAATCAATATTATTTTATTATTTTAACTATTATTTTATTATTTTCCTTAGGAGGCCCATTTTAGACCCCAAAATTCCTCTAATGAAACCGAAATAACATCAATAGGGGTCTCACAAGTCAATCCTTTTTCTTTTAAGTTTTCCCAAAACCCTGCCAACTATTAATTGAATGATAACCACTGTGAAACAATTAAACTAATATCTAAAAACCATACTTACAACTTTACCTAAAACCCCTCATAGTTAGTCAGCAGTCGAAGTCTTTTGACAAAGGCCTTACGACCCTTAACTCAAAGCCTACATGGAAAGACAAAGTATCCACGAACGACTCCCTTCGGTAAATAAGTTAACTACAAATAAATATGAGCAGTAAAATAACCATATATGCTTTTAAAAACATCAAGCTCTTTTACAATTACATTACGGCTTCACCGTGAGAATAGCAATACAACCTGTAAACAAAATGGAGGACTTAATAAATGAAATGCAACATCCATTTTGTTAATTAAAGCATTGAGTTTACATAGAAACCCTCATGGGAATTGTTCCATAACATATCCATTATTTTATCAACAAACAATAATATGACGATGGATTTTTATCCCAAGAACAAGAATCAACAGTAGGAGCCTCGTAGCCTCATTGTTTACCAAATTTATACCACAACTGTAAAACAAGGTTGAAGATTCATTCAAATCCTATCCATTATCAAAATAGCAAACTGTGTTTAGATTAGCGAAAGTGGCTTCTAAGCCCAAAAACAAATCTACAGAGTAGAGGCTCATGACCAAAAATTTTAAGCACTGTAAATAAACTAAACCACGAAGCCCTCACAGGGTTAGACAACTGAAGGTCTGTACTACATAAAATACAAATTGATAGAATTGAAATAGTAGTGCTATTAAATACCATATCTTCCAAAATAAAGTGGCACAGTCGCAAGACTCCATAAACAACGATTCTTTACAATCCTGGAAGTTTATACCAACACTTAGATATCGAAATAAATGGAGTCGTAGTATCGAAACCCTCACGGGTTCTTACAGTTTTCAAAACAAACTTTAGAACCAAACTGAATATACACAGTGGCATAGTCGTATAAGACTCCATAGGTAATAAAAATATCCTTACAATGAATATGCATATATATTACCAAAGCAAGTCTATCACTTTCACATCGCCAACCCAGCACAGAGTGGAAAACCCCAATGCCATGAATACACACCACAAGACCCAGTTGTTTCCCAAATTCATGCAAGGCTAAGACATGGGTCTTACTGGTTAAATAGGATCTTCGCGGGCATTGTTCCATCCACGTCCTCGTCTCAGAGATTGTTGCTACACATATAAATTGTTGCAGGAGTTAAAACGCAGTCTCTCTTAATTGGTGCAAAGGAGAAAAAAAAAAGAATTACAGCTTACCTTCTTGGCATTTCAGAGGATCCTCGTCACCATAACAAAAAGGACTACAGACCCCATTAGTAAAAAAATCATGCTCTGTCAATTTTGAAGAATGACGATGGTTAAGAGCTCCTCCATCGCGTATCTCATGCAGAGGAAAGGTTGAATCAAACATTCAAAGGCAAAACGCAATGGCAGAGAAGCAACTCACAATGAATAAAACACCATTCAAGCAACTAACGCTTTCTCTAAGGTGCAATAAAACCCTAGGGTTTAGCATTACTTTGTTTTGCTACCACCTGGAAATCCTCAAGCCATCACATGGTACGAAAGGGAGCAACTTTATGGCTCGTACATTACCTTTCACCATCACGTTTAAGTCAACCAATGTGCCAGTGTAAAGGTATAGAAACTTTTAAATCCCAGCGAATGGTTATGCTTAACATTATAAAACCGTTTGTATATAGTTTCAATCTCACAAGCAAATATTTTAACATCGTTTGATTTTTATAACCTTTGGTACATCATTCTTGTTTTAAATATATCTTAACCTGCACAATTTGTTGAGTAGTTAGAAGGTTCCTTTGATTAGGCCTTTTATTTGTTATATTGAAAGGATAATTATGGTTTATTAAATATCATCAGAACTAGGTAAGGATAGATCCTTGTACAAAACCTGAGAATTTCCTTTACCTTGTCTCTTGCGACATTATAGCATAGAGTGTGTTCTTTAGTTGTAGTGTTGAGGTAACCTCACCCGCCCACGCATTGGTAAAACATAGGTTTATGCATTAGTCATAACGATTAAGTAAGACCATTATCTATCCCTTGTGCAGCTCATGAGTAGAATCAAGCAAAAGGAAACGACAAACTGTTTTACAAACATTAAGTTTCAACCAAATCCTTTAAGTCATATTTTTATGTCACAAAGTAGTGTCATGAAGACAGTTCACAAAGTAAAGCAAGCTGATAATAACATAAGTACATGACTCTTGCAATTAGTTAATAAGGCTCGTAGAGCATGACAAAGGAATTATGAATTATAACATCTAAGTTGCTTGCAGTAAATAAAAAAAATGAATTTTAGTTATGAATTTTTAAGGGATGTTACATGTGATAAGGGGTAATTTGTGCAACATATGGCAAGTTTCTTGAGCACTAATGTCTCAGTCAACATTTGCTTATGAGTGCAAACGATGGTAGGAATATGATGTCAAGTAATTTCGTAATTTTTTGTTCAACTACAAACAACAATAGAAATTGATGTCCATGTGTAATATCATAAATGAATTGACAAATTGTTTATGGTCTAGATTTTAACTATGCGACGAAAACTCAATATGTCCTTATTTTATCCTTCATATGACATATTTGATTGGGCGTCAATGAATGATGGGATCCTTGATCGGTATTGAATGAACATAGTAAGTAAAGAATAAGTAGAACATTAAAAATATGTAATGCTTTGAAATGGAGGCAAACAAGATGCATTGGTTATGGATGCGGTTATCTATATATGTGTTGAATCAACATAGTAAGTAAAGAATGCGAATATTTAATGCTTTGAGATGGATGCCAACATGAGGCATTGGTGTAAGTTGAGTTTTAGTTACAAAAATTTTAGATGATGAGATGAATCATTTTGCCTATACATATTTGTATAAAATGCTTCATTTAAATAATGATAAAACTGGTTATATACATAATAGGAATTTTGTACAAAAATATTGGGCAGCACAAGTTAATAAAGATTAACTTAAAAACATATAATAGCTATTGTAAATATTTTACACTAGAATACAACCTATCAAAATTGCCAATTTGACATACTATAAAGAAGAATGTAATGCAACACTTTACTCGCAACTATCTTAATGAATTTTGCATTTATACTATAAAATGAATTTTTCTTTTAAATTTTAAAACTAAAACTCTCTCATTTAAACATCTTTTGCAATCTGCTTTCCCTTTTTTTTTCCTTATTATCTCATCTTTAATATTATGTATAAACTTTGATGTGAATAATGTTAATATTTATATTAAATTAAAAACTTTGAACATGAAAAACCTTATGTTAGACATTATCCACTTCTCACATTTACGATGAATACCAACAATATCGCTAATGAAACCAAAATATTTAAATAAAAAAGACACCTTATATAAGACCTTCACATTTTAAGACAATTAGTAAATAAGTTATAATAAAATAAAAATATTATCCAATAACAATTAATTTAATATATAAATACAGTATTCTCTAATTCCCTTGACCTCTTTGTCCTATCCAGAAATTGGAAAGATTAGCGTACTAGTGATATCATGTGCATTTTGTTCTTCAATGAAATAATAAATGTATTCACGGGTTTCTTTTTAGAAATTTGGACTCGATTATTTGATGGTATTAAGTTATTATTGAGAGGGGTGAATCAGTAACCATGTAGATATGTCCAAAATATGCAGTTTTTTTCAGATTTTAAATAAACACATCAATTAAAAGAACACCACACAAATATATGAGAACAGATGTATATCTATTTGTATATGAAAAGTTACATTAATGGGAGATTATAGTCTCTGATCATAAGCACTAACTCATTCATATGTTTACTTGATCTCAAGTACTACTCGCAATCTACTGCCACAAACCTACAACAACTTCTATCTACTTAAGCTCCAACTTATAACCTCTAGGAACCGACCTGGACAGATATCAGTTTTATCATGCAAGCTGCGACTTGTGGCTTCAAGAGAAGATCTACGGAAGAACCGTTCTCTCTAGGTGTGGAAGTGAAAATTTTCTTTTGTTTTCCAGCACCCACTAGAAGGAGATCGTGATCCCCTGAATTTATTTGCACCCATAGAAAGGATGTTGCTACACCCTGATAGTTTTTCAGCACCAACTGGAAGGAGGTTTTGAGACCCTGATCCTTGCCCCACCCCGCCTCTCTAAATTCATCTAATATGTGTATGCATATATGCCTCGTCTAGTTTCCCAAAAACGATCCAGATATGTGTATGTGAGTCTACACCTGAATATTTGCGTGAGATCTTCATTCCAAAATGCGTCTGTGTCTTATGTCAAACTTTTATTCAAAATATGTATGCTTCTTTCGCATCAAAACTTTCTTCAAAACATGTCTACGTCTTTCCGCATTAGACCTTTATTCAAAATACGTCTGTGTTTTTTTGTGTCATACCTTTCTTCAAAATGTCTCTCTGTCTTTCAGACCTGTTTGCAAAATACAATGTGGGAAAATAACAGTGATATGCACAGTTATATGTGTTGATCACACATCCAGACTTCAGGTATTCTATCAACCAATGATTCTCATCTTGCACTGCGGCTTTGCTCCAAACTTGAATATTCATCTATGATCAACGAACCATTGATACCTCGAAAAAAAAAAAGACTTTGAAGCTTGTCAAATAGTTATATCTTCATCTTCCACAAGCTTACTTCACAACAATAATCTCTTGCCTATTTATAACCTTCTTGATTCAAGAGATGTGTCCACTTGTGAAGTCCATTTACTTCAGATATCATTCCACTAGATTTTGTCTCCAACAAGTTAATTTTTGTGTGGGCATGCCATTTTGCGATTCATCTTAGTATTTTAAGGGGCACAAACACCACTAATATGTGGCACTATTGACCACACACAATTTGGCATAAAATTAACACGTGCCATAAAATTAACTTATAACTTTTTTTATCCCTTCATATCTCTACCACCACTATTTATTATTGAATCTCAAGACTAGTTTGAACGCATTCCATGTGGATAACCAAATGACCAAATAGTGTCCTCGATCCTACGGTCTGCCTATGTATTGGTTTTTTAAAATGTTCCCTCTATCAGTCTATCCTACCCATGGATTGTCTTTAAAAAAGACGCAGTATATGGGGCAGTGCACAATCGTATCGTACTCTCCCATAGATTGAGATGTTCCAGTGGACCTTGATGCCACATCATTTTTTAAGCATTCTTCTACATATGATCAAAATCAAGTTTTCTCTAAATAGTATTTTAACTATCCATTTTTAATTTTCAATGGCCCCCATTTCATGTGATTAGAGCGACAAAGAGGATGGGGATGCAGAGGTCAATAAAATGTGCATTTTGAGCTTCAAGACTCTGAAATATATGAGTGTGAAATATATGAGTGAGGTATGTGTGAAGAAACTTTTTTTATTGCTTCCAAAGAGGTAAAATATAAAAATAAAAACTTGGTATGAAACGTCGGTGTTATGATGAATTGGGATGTAGGGTCAGAATTTTACTGTGGATTTCTTTTAAATTTTATTGGCACTGGAGAGGGCAGGGGTGGTTCCTCATACGCCATTGACAAACGAAGAAGCACTCAGATGAACTGCCCCCTTTCCAGATGAACTACCCCCTTAAATAACGGCTTCGATGTAATGATCATAAAAACAAATTTAATTAAATCGGATTTGACTACATTTTTACATTAATTTGTTTGATTAAATTAATATTCTATGAAATCATGAAAATAATTCTAAAGTTTTATGTTAAATATGATGAAATGAGATAAAAAAATACCTTCATAGCTAAACCTACTTAAGTACTTAATGTTTTTTTTAACATTTGACATTAAATCTATATCAATATAAGGTTATCCAAAATTAAAAGATGTTTTTCATCATTATTTAAAAAAAATATTAGGAACTTCCAAAATAATTTAATTTATTTTCAATGTGACTCGTTGAGAATGGTTGTTAACTTTTCATTTCCAACATCATTAATTGAATAAAAAAATAGAAATGGTCAATTATAGATAACAATAATTTCATGACACATCCACAACATAAATGTTGAAATAAAACATGTCCATATCACTCTTTGTTCCATCACCTTGTTTATCTTATTCACTTGGAATTATAACATGGTTGTTCTAAAAAATATGTTTTGATCTAGGTTTGTGTCTTAGTACGAACCACCAATCCCTATCCAACACATCCTAGTTAAAAAAAAACTTGGTTGCAGTTTAAAAAAAAATATGTATTTCTCCTTAGCTCAACCCCATGTCCTTCTAGATTTGATGAATACTATCCCACTATCATGATATTTGTATTACTTCAGTCAAAGATATCCCACCACTTGCACCTAAAAATATCACATTAGAGAGAGGAGAAGTTCACTTGCATGATCTATTTCAATATTTCTAGTGTAATCTTACATCCCTCTATGATGTTTTTATCATGGTGGTTAGCATGAACAAATAGGTTGAGCTCAACTTCCAGTCCACACTCGAGTGTGACACATCCATCATTCGCATCCTAAGTGTGAAAATAATA